>CAKAOH010032068.1:0-21331 GCA_916701665.1 Sebastiscus tertius
ATTGTGTGACTTTGGTGAATCCGAACTAACCAAAGTCACACAATAACGCAAACAAACTATCTGATCGAGGCAGCGGTAGACCAGTAACCCCCGTGTTCTGCAAGGTAAAATTACTGTTTTTTTCAATGGAGTCTGGTTGCTTTGGTGAGAGGATAGATAACGGTTTCAGTTCTGCCTTCTAAATAAAGCCTACTCTTAAAGTGATATCGATTGTTTTAGGTGGGCCTTTCGTTTAGGAGGCTAAAATGTGCTTTGCTGCCGGCCCCGTCCACAGCTGAACATTGCTTTGCTGCCGTGAAGTAACTCCTGTCTATTTCTCCAAACTGATGGTGTGCCGACCGACATCTACTCTAGGTAACACACTGACTATGGATAAGTACCTCATACAACCCCACTTCAATACCCCTAACTTTCCCTTTGACATATAAACTCAAGAACAATTTGTAAAAGTGACCTTGCTCTAATACAAATAATGAAGCGTGTAAATACCTGTGTGACCATCCCGCTGATGTCACCAGAACTGGAGGGCAGAAGGATGGTGTTGGACTCTTTGGCGAGTTTGGAGAAAGCCGACACGTACTGCTCGGCCACGCTTAGCGAGGCTGCCGCGTTTCCATTCTGTACAAATTGCACAATAAAAAAAGAATCAAAATGAACTTTCATATAAGACTCTGATCATGGATTCATCTCATTAAAAAAAAACACAATTCTTCACCTGCTCTGTCAGAGCGTCTGACAGCATGCAGATAGCCTTAGCTTTTGCTTCCGCTTTGGCCAAGACTGCTTGGGCTTCACCTGGAAGAGAACACACAGTAATCTATTAGTGACATAGAACTTGTGATTTGATTATTTTTTTTAGGCCTACAACTTCAACTTAGCAGCAGTTAAGGGAGAAAAACAAGCTCCATCCCTCTAAGCTGCATCAAAAACAAACAGAGTTAAAAACAACCAAATTGTGTCTCTAAGTGCACCCACCAGACGCTTTATTGATCTGCTCGGCTTTTTCACCCTCCGAGGCCAGAATCTGAGCTTGTTTGCGACCCTCGGCGACGTTAATGGCCGCTTCCCTCGTCCCTTCAGACTCCAGCACCGTGGCTCTCTTCTTACGCTCGGCCTCCACCTACGCAGAGTGGAATAAAAATGATGAAATTTCTGTGATTACTACGACTTTCCAGCTTTTGCCCAGAGTCTCACCAGTAAAATGCTGCATTTTATAGTTGCTTTAATCTTGCTGCTACAATTAAAACAAGACCTCTAAGGCCATCTGTACAAAAAAAACTAAATGTTTAAGCTGCATTTGCTGTTAAAGACACAGAATGAGTTTAAAACCCAATAAAACTGCAGCCTGTAACTTTGAGAAAATATGATAAAAAGTTATTATTATAAAATTGTCACTATATCCTGACAGTAGTGCATGAGACAGATAATCTGTGAACAAAATCCTGTTCTTCTGCCTCCTCCTATAGTGCTCCTAATGGCAATTGTGAGATTTCAACGCGCCCGAAGGATAACAACCAATCAGAGCCAAGCTGGAGTCTTGGTGTCTCTGAGCAGCTGTCAATCACTCACAAACTCTGATCAAACGGTCAAACTAGGAGCTGTGACTGACAGCTGCTTTAGAGACAGCTTTGCTCCGATTGGTTGTTTTCTTTCGAGCACATTGAAATCTTGCAAATGCCATTAGGAGCACTAAAAGAGGCAGAGGAACATGATTTTTTTCACAGAATTTCTCCTGCACTACTGTCAGGATATAGTGACAGTTTTATGAAAATACCGATATTATATGAGTGGTGTTAAGAGATGAGGTGAGAGATGTTTTCTTTGAAAAAATAAATAACACAGAGTTCATCCATCTCCCCGATCCTCAGAAAATACCATACTTATGTGGGGAGAAAAAAATCAATGTGCAATATTAGCTGCAAAATATGTTGACTGTTGCCATAAAATAAGAGGTGCTACAAGCTCCGAACATGTTTCTGATTGACTACATCTGTAAAAGAATGTATATTTAAAATGTATTTGGTATATTGTGATTGTGATTATTTTTTGTGAAATGTAATTATTCATTAATATGTAATTTAGCTTTGTCAATAATGTAACCTGAACATTCATGCCAATAAAGCTTATTTGAATTTGAATTTGAGTGGTGTTATTAAAGCTGCAGTCGGTAACTTTGAACAATTTTTGCTGTGATCAGTGATCCCCACCTGCATCTGCATGGACTCTTTGACCCGAGGTGGAACGTGTATGTCTTTGATTTCGTAACGTAGGCAACGGATCCCCCAGTCGTCCGACGCTTGGTTGATGGAGTGGACGATGTTGGAATTGAGGGACTCCCTTTCCTTCAAAAAAAAAAAAGAAAAAAGAAAAATCTTAACATCTGAAGTGCTTATGACACCTTTCATTACAAACAGCTAATAGTTTTGTCATTACCCTGAACACTTTGTCCAGTGTGAGTTTGCCCAGTTCTGACCGCATGGTGGTCTGTGCCAACTGTGTGACGGCATATTCTGGATCCTCGACACCGTAACTGGCCTGGGAACACGTCAAGAGATAAAAATGACATTACTTTGACAGACTAGAACACCACAAGGGATCAGACAATCATTCCATGCAACATACCTTAAAGGGGTCTAGGATCCTTAAGTAAAGCACTCCATCAATCTGTAGTGTTACATTATCTGTAAAACAAGATACAACCATTTTAAACAAACTGAATGTCTATTAACTTGTGTGAATTTGACACTTTATTGTCCCCTCACCTAGAGATACTGCAGACTGCTCCGGGACATCAATGACAATCTCTTTAAGACTCTGCACATAGCGAATTCGGTCAAGTAAAGGTATGAGGAAGTTTAAACCCTAAAAGAGAAAAAAAAAAAAAAGTTTGTTGAGCTTTTGTTTTTTTTATTTCCTTCCTTGTAATATTTGATATCAGGAATCTTGTGAGAATGAGGGTTGATATACCGGCTCTAAGATCCGGTGGAAGCGGCCCATTCTCTCCACCACCCAGGCCTCCTGCTGGGGCACAAACAGGACCACGGTGTTCACGGGCAGGCTGGACGCCCATCGCTGCTGGGCCGGCGTAACCCACAACCTCGGAGCAGCCCGCTGGGTTTGCTACAGAGACACACAGTCAAGAAAAAAAAACAGAAATGTCGTCAGATTGTAGAACGTCAGCTTGATGAATGAATTTTATAATATTTCCTTAAAGCGTGCTTTTCAAACCCAAATCCTTGTAGCAATGACACTTGTATATAATGGTTAGGCTAGTAAACTCAGGCTAGTCAACTCTGTTTCTTCTTTTAAATCACGCCTCAAAACCTACCTTTACAGGAAAGCCTTTTTATAGCAATCCCTTATTTTAAAATTGAATTATTATTGACTTTTTGTACAAAGGTCTTGTGTTCAACATTTTATTTTGGCCTATGTTTTTATTCTGTATTGTTTTTATTTTGATGTTTGCACTATTTTAATTTATGTAAAGCACTTTGTAACTATGGTTGGAAAGGTGCTACACAAATAAAGTTTATTATTATTTATTATAATGAAAATAGGGCTGCAACTAAAAATATTATCATTGTTCTATTTAGGTGAATCAATTGATTGTTTAGTCTATAGAAAGTCAGAGGGATATGAACTACATACATAAAAACATTACAAATACACACTTATTCAGAACCACTTTCAAATTTGTTAATTTATGTAAAACATTTTCCTTCTTTTCACTTATTGTAATATAATAATTAATATTGAAATATTTCTTTTTTGCTGATTTGCTCAACATATTTATTTCTTTTAATATACAGTATGTATCAATGCATATCTGACGTTATGTATAGGTAAACAAATAACAGAATGAATGGTTAGGATGTCAGTGGTCAGCTGAAGTCCTCTCATGTTAACTTGGTACAGACTCAGTTTAGCTTCCATCAGGTTGATCAGTGTCATTTGGTGGATTATTAACACTCTGCTGCACTCTGAATGACACCAAACCCTCATACAGAAGGTTTACACCAGCTAACAAACCGGATATGATTATATTAGATTATATTAAATATGAATTTACCTGCAGAAGAGCTCCACCGGTCCGAACCAGCGTCCGTAACATCATTTAAAATAAAGTTCACAGATTGTGTTTAATGTTCAGCTTGATAAACTGGACTCAAACTACTCATGTGTTGTGTTTGACCCTTACCGAACAGGAAATGAAAGTTACATCAGTGGTGCAACGGTTAAACACTCCCGACAGTGCGAGCTGCAAGAACCGAACGGCTATGGTTCCGCTAGCACGATAATGCAACTAATCCACAACTATTACTACTAGGCCTACTAAAACTACTACTTAAACTACTACTGCAACTACCAATAATAGTAATAATAATAATAATGATAATAATAATAATAATAATATTCTATTACTACTAATAATAATACTTGTAATAATAATAATAATAATAATAATAATAATAACAGTAATAATAATAATAATAACAACAATAATAATAACAACAACAATAATATACTACTAATAATAATAATAATAATTATAATACTAGTAATAATACAAATAATAATAATAATAACAACAACAACAAAAATAATACTAGTAATAATAATAATAAGAATAATAATAATAATAATAATAATAATAATAATATACTAATAATAGTAATATTAATACTTGTAATAATAATAATAATAATAATAATAATATAAGAATAAGAATAAGAATTAAAAAATCTTCATTATTTCCCCCCTTAGTACTTTTTTTGGCCAGTAGACGTCTGCATTGAAGATACTCTGAAGCCAAATCATTAAATACACGTTGGGGTATAGTACTGGGAAACAAAACAGTGTGTTAAAAACATTTATGATTATTATTTTGTAAGCAAATACAACAAACAGCTTATGGAAATTATTTGGATCCTCTGCACTTATACAACTTTGAAACACCCCACTGTTATTCAAGTTTTTTGTGTTGTGTCGACTCCTTCCATTAGTAAATGATTCAATAAATGTTTCAGGACCCAATGTAATGGCTCACGAAATACACAGGATGGTGCTGTTGGTTTTGTCTTAGTTCTGCTACAGTTGTGTCAATGTAGAATATTTCTCAGATTTACTCAGATTTACCAAATTGAACTATCCCCTGGTTTATGTCAAGGCTGTTCAAAATGCACCTTTGAATGTGACACATAGAGTGTCAGCCTAGGTTTTTTCAGTTTGTGTATAGAAAAAAAAACTGGGACAGATGTGGTGTGGTGAGGACAAAGTAGACTTTATATGGCTGTATGTCCATTTTTTTTTTTTTTTTTTTACATTAGTGGTTCATTATTGGGTAGGCAGCTTTTCTTTAGTAAAGCTTTTTGTGATGAAGGGGTTGAGAAACCTGACCTGACTTGACACAAAAGATTATGTTTTTATAGTAGCTATGCAGCAACTGTAGGTTCATTCAACCACAGACAATGTTACAGGGATGCTAGCTACAGATAAAATATAGGAATAAAACAAAATATGTGTGAATGATGCATTGATAAAATGCATTAGAGAAAAAAAAGAACCATCAAATGAGAATTAAAAGACAATTTAGAAACTAAGAAATCAGTGATCTAGTGTGTGTTGCAGAAACAATAAGATAAGTCATACAATTGTCAATTAGTCACCATTCACATTCAGTTAAAAATAAAAAATACATCTGAAAAAGCACATTATAAATTAATATAATAACTAATTATCAAGCCACATGTAAAATAACAAAAACAGCAGCTATCTTAAAAAAATGTCACAAAGCAGCTTAAAATTTTCGTTTTACAAAAAGTTACAGTTTTTTTTGTTTTATTATTTATTTATTTATTTACTTACTTATTTATTCATTTATTTATTTGTACTTTATTATGAAAACATACATTGATTTTTTTAATTATTTACATTTTATTCTCAGTTTTTCCAGGTTTGTTTCATTTCTTTGTGCAATAATTATATAATTATCTGACAGACACTTTGTGCAATAATCTGGCAGAAATGTCATCTCATCAATATACACATTGTATTTTTATATTTTATATTGTATTATCTTTTATATTTTTTATATTTATATTTCACTTTTTTATTGTATTATCTTTTCATTAGCATCTATGGGATTGTCACAATCTAATTTCGTTGTACAATATTGTACAATACAATAATGTACATTATGTACATTCATTTATTATGAAAATATAGTTGACACAAAAAAGTTACAGGTGTCTGGTCTGCTTAGAGTCTGTTACGTCACCTGTCTCTTCCTCCAACCTGTCCCTCTCAGCGATTGGTCGGCATTACTTTATAGGCCCCGCCCTTCAGTTTGTTCCTGCATTCTCATTGGACGCCTCAGACGCCAGTAACAGGTGCCTCGACCCAGCCTCTCCGTGTCGGTGCCTTCAGGTTGTTTGTCCGTCAGTCTGAAACAAAACCTGTGATGAGACTTTTAATAATGGCGTGGCCGTGGTGGGGGGCTGCAGCTCTCTACCCGAGTCCAGCATTAGAAAACCACCTGTAAAACATCGACTTGGGAGCTTATACAGCCATTTGAAAAGTAATTTAATGATACCGGACAGAGTATAAATCTCCGCTGAGAGCCAGCTCTGGAAAAACTGTGTGAAACTATACTGGACTGTCGCTGGAAGGAAGCGCTTTCTTTGCCATGTCGTTACTGTGTGTCAGAGGTAAGTTGTACTTTTCTTTTTAGGTTTGAAAAAACATTATATGTAAGTTTTTTTACGCGTAAAATCTGAGTTTGTCGAATTCAATCTGATAATGTCAATGAAATCTTGCAGAGCAGGTTTTTTTTCTGGTAGCAGGTATCCATCCATCCCCCTCAGGGAGCACAAAAGTCTAGTAGTAGCCTACATTTGTCCTGTTGTGTTTTTTTTTTTTTTTTTTTTTAAAACCCAGACCCTTCATCAGGATAATGAAAAACATTAATCATATTTGAGGTTGTTTCCCTAACTATAATACAGCTCTATTTATAGGAGCCTTTCATAGTCTACTATACCAGCTGTTGCAGCCTCACAGAACCACCACTGACCTTTGCTGTATATTAACTGTGAGATATCACAACAACAAACAGTAGCTATGAGTATAATTTCTGATCAGTTTATGATTATTATTTTCTTTAAATTTAATTATCTTTGTCTATAAAATGGCCCCATCTTGTTCCCCATATTTTTTTTGTTCTTCTATACCTACATTTAAGTAGCAGTAGGAACCACCAGGCTAAGTATATCATTACAGTAAAATATAGTTCAAATTAAAAAAAAAAAATCAGTTCAAAGAGTGTGACAGAGAAATTGAAAAATGTGTGCATAAATGGCATAAATAGCCTGCTACAGAACTCAGATGTAAGCAAATACAACAAACAGCTTATGGAAATTATTTGGATCTTCTGCACATATACAACTTTGAAATACCCCACTTTATTCAAGTTTTTGTATTGTATCGACTCCTTCCATTATTAAATTATTCAATAAATGCTTCAGGACCCAATGTAATTTTTACTTAATTATACTTAAATCACACGTAAAGTAATGTTAATGGCAGTCAGTGTAGCCTATTTTTTTAAATTTATTTTGAATGACAAAGATATTAAGGATGATTAAATGATAATGATAAAAGCAGTTGGTTGTTTTTGAATAAAACTGATAGCAGTACCCTGGTTAAGGTAATTTTTTTGGTCAACACTGTTGAGTTCAGTGGATGACTAAATTACTTTTTTCCCCCAACATTTTTAATGTATAGATAGACAACATTTTTTTAATCATTCATTGATGTTTACGTTAAAGTGTTTATTATGAGTTATATCTCCCCAAAATAATGTACGGTGGGTTAACACCAAAAAGCAGTTGGATGATCCCTGCCTGCCCTAGCATCCTTTACAGCAGCAAAGCACATTATGCAATATCCTATTCTGTGCCAACAAGAGGGGGGGGGGCAGAAAATCCTGCCACAAGCTCAAAACAGAGCTGCAGTCTTCTTTCATTTAAACCACACATGTATGCACATCTGTAATGATGGAGCCACCCCCTTCAAACTACATGTAATATATATATTTTTTTTAAAACAATGCATCATATATCATATCAAGTTTGCCATTTAAAATGAGGGCTTTAATCATAGGAAAAACTTTTTTCTTTGTCATTTCCTCTTCTTCTTTTCCTTTTCTGTAAATAAGGATAATATCTATTTTAAACAAGTCTTGTTAATATAATTGTGTGCCTTTTTAAAAAATTAGACTGTATTGTGCAGAGCGTTGAAATACTTCTTTAAAACATTGTTTTGAATTTTAACATTTATTATTCTCAAGAGGCCACTCAAATATGTGTTTTGGTATGTGATATTGAAAATTGGAATATGGAAAGTGCGCATGGCAGGATCATTTCCTTGTATAGTTATCTCAAATATCTGTCCAGTTGTGTTCTCTGTGATAAATGGAGGCAGGATATACTGACTATAACAATAAATCCATCACATTAAAATTAGAGATGCACCCATCCGACTTTTTCAGTCCCGACACAGATAGCGATATCTGGGCTTTGGGTATCGGCTGATACCGAGTGCCGATCCGATACCAGTGTTCGATTAATAAGCTGTATGCCTCAATGACTGGGATCATTCGTTTATGTGTAAGGCAACATCAGCCTTGACTTCTATATTGCTTTTCTAACTTTGTAAAACAAAATGTGACAATAAATACATTGTTATAAATTTATTGAATTGATATTTATTATTAAAATAAAAAAAATGTATACCAGCAACTTGGTAAAAAATCTTCAAAAAACAGAAATTACAATTCAAGTGTAAAATCTTTTAATGCAGAAACAAATTGATCAAAACTTAAACAGAAATTAAAATTCTAGTATATAATGTATATGCTATATTAACATAGAATTGATTAAGTTGTGTGCCCGCTTATCAAAGAATAGCCAGTTTTATGAATTAACAGTGTACTTGTCAGTCCCATCTCTGATCTATAGTACCTGTGGTGGTTTGATTAGCATCTTTATGATTTGTGTGTCAAATTGAAATGATGCGAGAAATATCATCGAGCATTTGGGTCAAAACGTGAACTTTTGGAGGACTTGAGATCAGAGATACTTCAAACAGAAACTGCTATTAAACCTATAGGCTACTGGGGTTTGCAACTTTTTTTTTGTCTCAGAGCAGAGAGTATGTTCCTTGTTGTAGTTTTTTTCTCACCCTATCACTTGAAACAACATTCAGCTTGAAACCAGCATCCATAAGTCCTGTTGACAAAGGAGAAAGAGGTTTTGAGTGCACTTTGTCTTAACGCCCTTTAGTCTGACTGTTCTCTTGCTTTTTACTAGCCAATATTATTATTGCTAGTATGATCTTACCTGCAGGTGATAGCCACAAGCCGGACACAAGCCAGTATTGTGTCAGGAACAAATGGTACTGTACACTCCCTAAGAGATTCTGAACATTTCTGAAAATCCAGTGTTTGGCAGACTGAGGCTTTGTAAATCCCATGTCTGATCCTATTTTGTCTAATTATTGTAATTTGCGTGTTGAAAGCTCCAAATTGTGACTGTAAGTAGTTCTTATTATGCATTTTGTGCCTGGCATGTATGAGTAAATCACAAAACCGATGTGCAGAGCAGGAGTCCTCCCTGTTGAAGTAGCATAAACATAGCGTAGCAGTGAGTTTTTTTTCTCACACATCAGCAGCTGATTGTCACTTGTCTCTACTTTTTTTTTCCCCAGCGCTGTGACATGCTGCTCTGATTGTTTACTACGAATCAAATAAACGATGTGATTGCTTCTTTTAATATCACTTCTTTTCTTTGCCGTGGAACGTGGCTTCTTGCCAGGCAGTTGGGATGGTGATTTAAAAAGTGCTTGCCAGGAGCTTCAGCCATCTTTCTGTTAACTGTGCCATGGGGCTGTACCTTCAACATGATTGACAAGCCCTCAGGGCATCGCTACTTCTTTGTTCTCTCATTGCACATTGCACCTTTTAAACATCATCATCAATCATTAAATATGTGGCTGTTGTTTGTGTGATGTAGCGCGGCAGCTCGTTTTCCCTGATGCCTAATATTATATTTCATAAAAAACCTTTTGTGATGCTAGAGGAAGCATTCTTTTATTTCAGGCTAGGCGTGGCGCTTCCGATATAAAAGGTTGCAGGAAACCTTGGTAAAAGTTCTATTAAGACTGACCGCACATATGTGGCACAAAAAGAGACTGCAGCGATCAATGTCGTCTTGCAGCAAGAAACGCAACAACTTTTTGGATGTGTAGAGAACATAAAATCCAAAAGAAAATCAGTTTTAACCTGTCTGCTCCTTCTGAAAAAAAAAAGAAAAGAAAAATCAAAGTATTTTTCTGTGAAAACAATGAGCCTCAGAAGGGATTCGGGCATCAATACACCAAGCTGGGAAAGAGAAAGGATCCTCGCAGGAAAAAGGTCACAAAAAGGCGAGTCAGCTTGGCCCCACTTACTTCAGAAAGTTCAGCCCGACGGCTCTGGCAATCAAGACTTATTGTACTACATGGGGCCTTTTCACTGTCCATTTATTGATTACTGCTATGGCAAACAGCTGCTAGGAGTTATGCAGCCCATAGATAACAGAGAAAAGGGTGCTTGGGCAGTGGGGGGGGGTTCTGTGATTAGCCGATGTTATGTGACTCATCCCCTGATAGCACGGCTCGACAATGTTGCCTATTTATTGGGAGTCGAGATGCTTCATCTCCATGGCGATGTCTTTACACAACAGATAAGTGGTTGCCCTTACAAGTGGACATGTGTGGGAGACTCCTGCTGTGGATCAGGACAGGGCTGACTGGACGCATGGCTCACATGGATGGACCCCATGATGCTGCAGTATTGGGAGTTGTAACAGATTCAGACACGTGATCACTTTAGTGACAGAATACCTGGTGTTTTCTGACACTAGAGAGTGGTTAGAGGTTAAGTAAGAACTCTTGCTCAGCTATTAGATGGCAGCTTTTGTGGTAAATGGTTGGTATTGGTGTTAAGGACTCAATATGGTCTCCTGCAAGGTTGTGGATTGAGGAGATGGCAATGTTTACTTTGTTGTCCATCACCCAGTGTGTCATGCAGTGACGTGCAGCTGTGCTGGAAGCAAGGGTGGGCGGAAAAAAATCGATTCACCAATGCAATTTGGTTTGTTTAATGCCAGAATCAATATATTTGCTTCATTTGAGTTCATGCGGAAGCAGAAGAAAGTTTCCGCTTTTATGTTTGTAGTCTGAGTAACGTGAAGTCATATCCGTTCCGTATCCTTCAACCAAAACAAACCACAGCCACCCGAAACGAGAAAGTAGAAAACGGCGGATGGTCCCCGTGTATACGTCCTGCACCCTCACATGTTAAATCCAACGTGGCAAACTACTACACATACAGTAAAGTATAGAAACACTTTGGCTTTCACACATTGCAGGAAAAGCAGAGCTAGATATCATGGCTGAAGCTGCATGCTAACTCAGGACAGGAAACGTTATCGTATCGTGTATTTCACTCGCATCTCCGTGGTCAAATCAGCCGACGCTACAATGGTAGAGCACCCATATACTGACATTTATGTTAAATGCATTCAAACAGCACTGATGGAGCTGACCATGTATGTATAAAGAGAACGGAGCTGACGGGAGAGCTAGAGATGGACTTGGCGAAGTTAGCAGAAGCATACACGTGTGACTAGGTCAGGTTTTCAAAATAAGGTGTTAACAAAGGGAACTGTAAATACAAAATACATATATGGAAAAAAAGATTGATTGGATTATGTTCACCAGAAGTATAAAACACTACATGTCCCTTATAAAGTAAAAAAAAAGCAGTTAACAAAAATCGCAATAAATCGTAATATCGAATCACTATACTTAAAAATCGCGATACATATCAAATCGTGAGATGGATGTATTGTCCCAGCCCTATAGCTGGAAAGTGTTAGGGTGTGGGACATTTAAGCAATACAGCGATTAGATTTTCTCAATGGTAGGTCAATGCGGGTTACATTACATAAATGTTTGTCTTCAGTCTGGTATGTTTAGTCTTGTTTGGTGCGTGTATAAACTGTCTCCATGCTTCCTACGTTGGTCCCAGTCATGCTTTTATTGCCATGCTGAACAGTGTCCACACAGGATGTTGAGCATGTTTCATGCATCATCACGTCCTTTGTATGCTGATTCTTCTGTTGACACACGGTCAAATTAGTTTTCCTCCTCAATTGATGACCGTGATGTTGCAGTTCTTTGTCTTGGCACACACACACTCCGGTCATTCAAGTGTTCAAGCCACAGATTAAGAACTCAATCACAACTGCATCAACACTGCTTGCTTGACTTTGGCTCTGCGGCTCGACTGAGTAGTTGTTGAGATATTACAGGAAAATGATTTAATAAAAGATGAGAAACGGAGGCCCTGCAGGACTAGAAGTGATAGAAAAGCAGGCAGAGTGATTGAGTGTAGCGAGCAGCAGAGTAGTGGAATTATGAGAGAAAGAGGCAGAGAGAGCGCTTAGAGATTGTGGGAGTAATCCCCTGGCCATCTGTTGCTCTCTCTCTCTCTCTCTCTCTCTCTCTCTCTCTCTCTCTCTCTCTCTCTCTCTCTCTCTCTCTCTCTCTCTCTCTCTCCCTCTCTCTCTCCCTCTCTCCCTCTCTCCCTCTTACACTGGCCCCGCCTGATCAGATCCAACAGCCGGCACAAAACGGAAGCACACCACAGTAGTAGATCCTGGCGTCACTTCCTGTTTCCTTTACTTTCCTGATTTCTTGCCTGACCTTCCACTGATGATGTCCTTTTATTTGGAACATCCCGGAAAACCTGTTTTCTCAATCGATTTCTTGTGTGAAGCATATTTAGAAACAAATAAATGGTCACTTTTGTGAAATTTTAATTGAAAACATTTACTTTATTGCAAATTTTGTAGCAAATGTGAACCATGTGATTTATTAAGCCAAACAAATTCAGTTTATCTAAGTAGTCAGACGGCTAACTAACAACTACAAAGGTGTAAATACAGCAGTTATGGTGGAAAGGCCAACATTTACTCTTTCCAAAGTCAAACAATCAAAGTAGACCTTTTTGTGAACTATATAAAGCTTGTTATATTTTGTCTTTTGGTGGAGTGATGTCATTATCTATGTGACTCTACATATTTGATCCAATAGACCTTTGATGAATGGACATTTTCCACAACAGACATTTTGACTGGTCGTAGTAAGAAAAGCACAGCTAATAACATTACTGATGGGTCCGTTCTAGGGCTGTCAAAGTTAACGCGTTAATGCAAATTTGTTTTAATGCAACTTGCAATATTTAGGTTGTAGTAGGCTCAGGCGCTTTTCAAGCTAGAGTGAAGATACTGGCATCAGATGAAATTAGAAAACCTAAGGAATCCATTGGTACCAACCATGTCATACTAGCTTGTCGCAAAGGAGGTTAAATAACGCTCCAAACTTACACTAAATATTGGAGCTGAAATACTTTCATGGTCATTTTCAAAGGGGTCCCTTGACCTTTGACCTCAAGATATGTGAATGAAAATGGGTTCTATGGGTACCCACGAGTCTTCCCTTTACAGACATGCCCACTTTATGATAATCACATGCAGTTATGGACAAGTCATAGTCAAGCCAGCAAGTCAGAATCAAATTGTGGCCATAAAAATCACAAGAAAACTCCGAGGCGCTCTCTTTTTGAACAATTAAAATGTCTTTGTTGTAATGGCGTAGTCATGTTGGACCTAAAAACAAACTCCAACGCGGTTCAGCGTCAAGCCTTCGTCAGGGAATCAAAGTTGCAGCCACGTTCAGAACAAAGTAAGCACAGTGGGATAAGAAAGAAGGATAGAAAAAGGCAGTAGGTTGATCGGGTCATTGTGCAACTAGCCCTGCATGCCAAATAGTGAGCTAAATGGCCTCTAAAGCCATGAAGGGGCCAGGACAGAAAACGATAAGCATCAGTTTCCACCATAATGGCCCCCTGGTTTATTGCCCTCTGCTCTGTGTACCACAGCCCTAAATAACATCATGTAATTTAGGACATATAAGGCCACTGTGTCAGCTCATTTGCCCCAGTAACAAACGGCTGAAAAGCCCTAAGTAGAAAGCCAAAAAAAAGGACCACATTTCCACTGCTCCCTTTCCGCTTCATAGTGAGGTATGTACAGGAAACAGACAGGAAACCCTTTTGGAAGAAGTGACGAGTTCAGTTTTTTTTCCTCTCTTGTGATAACAAAGTTCCTTTTTTCCCCATCGTTATCCTAAAAGACAACACTGGGGAACAAAATTGTACTGTAATTTTTGTGGATGTTTTGTGGCTAAAATTGATCTTTCAGGAAAACAAATACTTCTCTCTCCTGCATAGTGGTTTTAATGTGCACAGAGAGAAAAAAGCGGGATGTGACATGAAAATATGAAAGCTTCATTTGTGCCTCCATCATTCCGTCCTGCCCATCTGCCATCTCGGGCTCGAAAAGCTTTAGTAGTTTATATGCCTGAACACATAACCCTGCCACAGCAATCACAATTAATCCCCTCCAAAGCGCTCCACAATCCCATAAACGTTATTGTATGCATCAAGGGGCTAAAGATGAGCTAAAAATAAATCAAAATACACCACCAGCAAGTTTAAATATAAATATATATTTTTTTTAAGCTTTGGAAAATGGTTGCTGTTGCCAGACTTTTACTTTTTTTTTATTATTATTATTATTATTATTATGGGTTATCTTAATACCCATCTGCCCTGGCCCACTTTTGCCATTGTTTTTTGTGTGTTTGTTTACCAGCTGTTGTGTTTTGTGATACAGCTGTCTGGGCTTATGCTTCTTGATTATATTAGTTTACTCAAGTTATATAAGTTGATATTTTGCAAATGAAATACAGTTATTATTATTTATTATTATAATTAAATATTTGTCAGCTCTGATAAAATGTAGGTATCAGTCTTTAGTGTATTATTTTCCACTTGTATCATGTAGAAGCTCTTACTCAATACAAGGTTCATATTATATCTTGATGACGAATATTCCAATACACGTGTTATAATATCAAAAGTATATTTTTAGCATACTTGAGCTGTCATGTGTCTCTTTGTCAGAATATGAACTTTCCAAAGCTATTTTGATGGAGACGCATGAAGAAAATATAATTGTTGTCAGAACAAATATGGTCATATAGTAGGTCAATAGTTGGATCGGGTATCGGTGACAATGCATTTTTATTAGAACAGATTGTGTATCAGCAGAATAAGTTAAGATTAGTTCTTCAATGACAGTTGATATGGAAGACTAAAGGTTACAAAAATATTATGGGGAAATGGAAATGAGGCAATTTCCATGATAATATCATGAATAGTGATCATGAAGCCACCAAATCAGGCATGGCGTCATATGAATTCAATGAAAACATTGGCTGTTTTTGTTTTTTTAATTACATTTTGACGCAAAGCTGCCCTCCAAAACAAATGGCTCATCCATTTTGATCAAGCTGCACATGATGAGTTTTCCTGCTTTTGCGGACGTCAACGTCGTGAGGCTGTCCGTGTGTTTGTGTGATTCTGGTGTCATGAGTCATTGACTCATGGCTTGTCTGCATATAAATGAATATGTCAGGCTTCAATAACATGAGATCCTGTCCACTGTTCATTACTCATGCCCAGATATGTTCCCATTTCTGACTTGTTTTTCCCTACTGGTTCACCACTGTATTTAACATCATGATAGATTTTTTTTCCTTTTGTTGTTCATTAACTCATAAAGTCCTGCTGAAGAATTACATCGCATTTAAGTATGTTCCAAATGAGCTGATTTAAATCTGTTTTCCCATTAGCCTAATTATTCTTTCTATTTTGTGTTGCAGTGAAAAAAGCCAAGCTCCAAGGACCTCCAGGTGAGAACTTCTTTATTCACAAACCTTTTACTTTTTTTTGTACAGTTACCGTATTTGTCTCCCATCGTCCAAATCTTTCATGTTCCATTTTTAAACATGAACACTGTCTGAGTCCTCATTGAATTTGGTGAAAAGGAAGCTGTAAAGCTGCAGATCATGTTCTCAATTTCTTGGGTAGTAATTCTGTGGCTCCTGTGGGATTAAGGTGCAAGAAGCATATCTATTGCCTCTCAGCGACTTTCAACATGGCGACACGGCTGAGCCAGCAGTGCCAACAGTGCAAACAACGGCAACAGTGCTGACAGAGCTAACAGCTGCGGAAGCGTAGCACCGAACACCCCCAGTTTAACACTAAACTGTCGGTCGGGACGGCGTTATCAGCTCTAACCGCCGTATGAGAGCAGTGCAGAGCAGTGCAGAGCGGCGGCAGTGAGCTAGCCATGCTCAGATGCACTTAAAAGCACCCACCGCCGGCCCGGCTATGTAAACAAAACACAGCGAAGCTCTGATTACAACTTCATTCTCTGCTCAGGTAGACATTTCTCCTCTATAGCTATACATAGAAAATAGTTGTTTTCTGCTATATTAATGCTCTGAATAGAGAACCTTTTAATGTTGTTTTAAGACATATGTCCATTGCAGGCTGTTCTCATACAGTGTTTGTAGCTATACGTATGAAAAGTAATGCACTGTAATTGTATATATCCCACAAAACACCGGACTTTCGCCCAGGGAACTGCTGTGTATACCCCGTATGAAACCAGAAGTCAACATTGATTTATTTGTCACACAACTTCTGTACTTAAGTTACACCACTTCCGGTGTTATTTTAACCCAAACCACGATCATTTCCTAAACCTAACTAAGTAGTTTTGTTGCCTAAACCAACCAAACTGTTTCTTGCGAAGTTTAGTTTCAAAAGACTGGAGCGGAAATTGACACGTGCGTCACGTGTTGCTGGACATTCGATGGAAAACGCACAAAAAATTAGGAACAACTTTTCGTAAGATGTTGTTATATGAGGATACGTTGGTTCAATGATAAAATCTACAACTCTATCACCCAGTGTTGAGCTGCATGGAAATTTACAAACCCCCTGTAATGTGGCCATTTGCAGTGTACAGAGCCAGACTGCTAAACAGTTCACCTGGCTAAATACCTATTATCTTAATTGTATTTGGAAATATGCCCTATGCCCTCGTTTTCTCATGTAGGTTAATCTGTCAAATTCTGGCAAGTCACTGAAAGCTAGGGTTGATTCTGCATTATGCAAACCAGTGTCCTTCTACGGCAGGCCGTGCACAGGTGAGCCTAGATCATTGGCTGCTAAATCCAAATCCCCACGCTCTCCACCTAAGCAAATCCCTCTAGTGTTCAGCCTCACGCCTTCCTTTAAGCCCTGTGACATTTTTGGAAAGAGCAGGCAGCAGCACAGACAGAAAGTCACCGCGGCTTTGGATCTGCCCGTGACATTTTACTCTCCTTCTCAGTCCCCGACTGACCCAGTGTTTGCTGAGGATAATTGCTAAAGTTAATTAGGTAGCAGGTCTCTACATTTGGCCAATGTGTCTTTTTCTTAGTCCCTCCTCCCTCACCTTTGGGAGAACAAAGTGATTTTTTTTTTTTGTTTAGGTGCCTTCATTGTGTCACAAGCAGCTCTGTTACACTGAGGTATTGGTTTTAGATTGTCAGCCTATGGCCTTCCCTGTCTGTCTCTCTGCCCCCCCACCCGCCCTGCCTACCAAACCACATGCGACACCTGTCCCAGAGTAAACATCAGGGAAATTCAGTTAAGCCTGTCGTCTCCCTTAGGCGAAATGCAAACATCAGTGACTTTTTTTTTTTTACTACAGGGCAAAGAAAGATTTGTCAAGTACACTGTGTCATGATATTTAGAACACCAAAGGTTATGTCCATACTGTAAATTAGTGCAAATATGTAATTGTTCTGCATATGCTACCGTAGAGTGCAGTGAAAAGGGCACTGTGTGAATGAGAGCCAAGTCTGGGGCTGCCTTGTTGCAGTGCTTTTTTATTTTATCTCAACATTTATTAGAGGCCATTTTTCATGAAATGGTAAATGACTTAAAGGCCAGCAAGTTTACATCATGATGTACTGGTGTTGTCAGCTTGTTCTGGTTAAATCAGCAGAATCTGCAATTAAGTTTGGTGGTGGATCCCTAAATGATTCTGGTTGTAGATGTTTGCAGAATTAGGCATTCTCATGATTTTAATACAGTGTGTACGCTCTGATTTAAAATGTCAACTTAAAGGAACAGTGTGCAACATTTCGAGGGATCTATTAGCAGAAAATGAAATATAATATTCATGAGTTTTCATTATATAATCACCTGAATCTTCTGTTTTCTGTTTCCGTTAGCTTAGAATGTTTACACATTAACGCAACTTGCAACTTTTAGGTTGTAAAGCTAGAGTGAAGATACTGGTATCATATGTAACTATAAAACCTAAGGAATCCATTGGTCCCAACTGTGTCATACTAGCTTGTCGGGAAGGAGGCTAAATAACGCTCAGGGGTCCTTTGGCCTCTGACCTCAAGATATGTGAATGAAAATGGGTTCTATGGGTACCCACGAGTCTCCTCTTTACAGACATGCCCACTTTTATGATAATCACATGCAGTTTGGGGCAAGTCATAGTCAAGTCAGCACACTGACACACTGACAGCTGTTGTTGCCTGTTGGGCTGCAGTTTGCCATGTTATGATTTGAGCATATTTATTTATGCTAAATGCAGTACCTGTGAGGGTTTCTGGACAATATTTGTCATTGTTTTGTGTTGTTAAATGATTTCCAATAATAAATATGTATACCCATTTTGCATAAAGAAAGCCTATTTGTCCACTCCCATGTTGATAAGAGTATTAAATACTTGACAAATTTCCATTTAAGGTACATTTTGAATAGATAAAAAATGTGTGATTGATTTGAATGATTTGCGCAATTAAATATCTTGATCGATTGACAGCCCCAGTATTAATATTGTGATATTGATATTACAGCCCTGATAGTGACAATCTACTCACTCAGATCTTTTAAGGAAATGGTGTGTCACCAAGCAAGAATCTCCTCTTCCAAACACAAATCATTGTGCCAAATACCTGAGGTAACAACCAGTTTAACAAACATACCTCTGTGCAAAGTAAGGAAAACAGACAGATGTAAATTATGACTGCAATGTTTGGCATAATGAAAGTTTGATGATGATATTGAAATAGAGCCTAAATATGATTATATTATTATAATATAAAAGTAACTCATTTTTTGTCTCATCATTGTACAAAGCATGATTTTGGCACATTTTGCACTTAACAGATTGCACTATACTGTATTGGCATGCTGCAAATACAATCAATTGCACATCTAAGCTGCATATTCTGCTGCGTAGATCTACACTTAATCTGTGAAAGAACAGCCTCGGTCATGGACTGGCTCCTTTGTCTGTTTATTTTAGGTTTATGGAATGAATTACTTAACATGATATGGTTATTTATTATTCCTCTCTGCTCATGATAACCCTCACTTGATCCACACAGGGAGACGTGTGATTTATTGGAAGAGCCCTCAAAGTTGACATAAGGCTGGTCTGGGATGTGTGTTTGCGCTGTGCTTTCACCACACCTTCAGTTGGATGGCTTTTTAAGCCTCACTTGAACTCTTTTTATAATAACTTGTTTGTGGAGAATACTGTGTATATGTAGAACCGAAGGTGCCCTTGGATGGGCCGGCGGCTCGCTGCCTGACCTTCCACTGATTGCCACAGGAAACTGGGGATTGATAAGGGTGTGTGTGTGTGTTGCTGGATTTGTGTGTTCGGTCTCTTGAGTGTATGTCTGCACACATTTTTCTGTCAGAATTTAGATTTAATTTCCCAAATATCAAGCTTTTTCTTTCAACAATACTCTATTTACACATCCGCGTTATAGGCTACTGTTCACATTGTGTTCAGTCCAGAACTCTGTGTACTGAAGATGGAGAAACTTCTCATGCGGTGGTCCCAACAAAAGTCTTCCAATAGGTTTATGTCTTCTGTTACATGCAATATTGATGAGTGGTCTGAATTTGAAATGTCAGCCTTCCAACTGCCTGCGTTTCCTTGACTAATTTATTGAAAAAAGTCATCATCAATCAATAATGGATGAAGACGCATGACTGAGGGCTCAGGGGCGAGTGGGTGGTCCACAGGAAGTGACTACTGTCTCAAAACACGAACAGGACAAGTGGCCCGCATCCCACAATTCCCCTCAACTGATGCCTCCTCTTTACAACACACTCACTGACTGATGTGCTTTCACTATGTCACTGTGTGTAATGTGTGTGTGTGTTTGCACAGTGTATGTGTGTGTGTAATGGAGAGAGAGAATGAGAGTATGTGCACACAGACGTGTGTGTGACGTCATGCATTGTAACACGTTAGAATGAGGTTAGGTATAGGCTTGATTTATTTGTTTTTACATTGTTGTTCAAACATTCACCTGCCAGCGTGGCGGATAGTCTTCCACGATTTACTCGCCAAATGTAAAAAAATCTGCCTGCCTTTGGCAATTAGCGGGTGTTAGTTTTAGAGTATAACTCAAGCGAAGTTACTATTATTTTATGTTAAAGGTGCTAAATTCGAAATTTCATTCGAAATACACAGCATATTTATTGCCTCCTCATGGCTCTCAACATGGCGACGGCTGAGTCGGTGGCTCACAGCTAATGCTGCTAACAGAGCTAACAGTGTTTACCCGAGGGAGAACTGGAGTGTGGGCACTCTGCTTCTACAACGACACTGTTGGTCGGGACGGCGTTATCAGCTGTAACCGCCATGAGACACACATGCATGCGCACATGCACTAAAAGGCACGTGCGGCCAGCCCGGCGATGTCAACAAAGCACGGAGAAGCTGGGATTACAACACACACGCAGTGAAAGTGACTTCATTCTCTGCTCAGGTAGACATTAAGCCTCTATATTTTTACATAGCAAATAGTTTTTGATGCTATATTAATGCTCTCGATATCGTATCGAGAATCTTTAACTGTTATTTCATCGATATTAAGACCTCTATTGCAACTTTTTATAAAGTTAAATTTGAGGGATCATTCCCTGTGTTTATACCTGACCTATCCAGTATGGGTCAGGCTTCAGTGTGCAGGCATATACTTAGTGTTTTTCCGGGCAGTTACCACTGCTTTCTTCTCAACAGTGCAGATTGTATCAGCCACATTGTGGACAGCACCTGCCGTAAAGGGCCCACAGCCACTAAGTGGCTCTTATCTAATCCATACATCCTCTTCCCTTATCTCATCTCTTCTAATCATGGGAGCCGGCCCAAATGTGGCACAAGGCATGGACTATCTAATTAGGGAAAGGCTTGAGCATCCCCCAGGCTCCTTTTGTAATAAAGCC
>CAKAOH010032089.1:945-18361 GCA_916701665.1 Sebastiscus tertius
TGTATGTTTGTGTAAGATAAGGTAATATGTGTGTATGTACAAACATACACACATATTACCTTATCTTATACAAACATACGCACATATTACCTTATCTTATACCTTATCTTGTATAAGATAAGGTAACGTGTGTATGTTTTTGTAAGATAAGGTAACATGTGTATGTTTGTATAAGATAAGATAATATGTGTGTATGTTTTGTGATGTCTTGAGAGGTCGGGAGCTTTTCTCTTGGACCTTTAAAGGTGTGGGTGCAGGAAATGAAGACAGACAGGCTTTGCTTTCCAACTTAGATTCTATGTATTCAGTCTTCTCATAACAGGTCAACTTAATTCTTACAGTCAGCCGGTAAATGATTCAAAACATATTCTAATAAAACTCTCATTCAAGGTCTTCTCTGTGACACAACAAAAGACCGGCTTCTCTCTCTGTGCACCTCAAACTTTTCCCTCTACTTCACCTACTCTGTTCCCCTCCCCCACAGCTCCCTCACTGGGGCACTCAGCTCACTCAATTCAGCTGGGCAGCAACCTTTGTCCTGACTGCCTTGCTGACTATGGGTTCTGTAGTCTTTGAGTGGACGCCATGATGGGTTGTAGTCCTTGCTGCAGCCACCGGGAGGGATTGTATCTCCCCTCTGTGACACACCCTCTCATGACATCACATTTTGTATAAGATAAGGTAATATGTGTGTATGTTTGTGTAAGATAAGGCAATATGTGTGTATGTTTCTATAAGAAAAGGTAACATGTGTGTATGTTTGTATAAGACAAGGGAATATGTGTGTATGTTTGTGTAAGATAAGGTAATATGTGTGTATGTTTTGTAGGGATTTGGCTGTAACAGGTTTTGGTTATTAGCAAATTAATTAATAAATAATAATAGAATTATTAATATTAATAAAAATTATCAATAAACATTAATAATAAACGGGGCACCACCCTGGAATCAGGGACCAATGACCAAAACGTTAATATAGTCTCATTCTATATGCTAAACTATCAATTTGGAACGTTGATTAATAATTAAATTAATAACTATAACCAAAGTAGATAGTAAAGGTTGAAGGATATCGGAATTCTTGACATAGCAGGGGTTGGCATTATTCACTCTTGTACAACATTAAAGAGACCAGTGTGTATATTCCACAATCATTTATTTACAAGATAATAAATGTGTGTGTGTGTGAGAGAGAGAGAGGGGGAGAGAAACAAGATGGCTTCTTGTCTCAAGATGTCTGCCTACAGACAAACAGGGGCAAGCACTGTAAAACTACAAAGATGGCGGAATCAAAGATGGCCGCCAGCATGTCACCACATGCCTCTTTGTTCTTCGGAACACATGTGCTCAGGAAGAACACAGAGGGGGTTGATGTGGGGTTAAGATTATCTGAAGCTGTATGTTTATGTTTAACTAATTCACGGTTTCTGTATGTGATCTTAAAGTGTGTTAGATAATGCAGTGGGTTAGAAAAGATGATTAGATTGCATGCAAGACCTTGTCTATGTGAAGCATAAACTAAACACATCAGATGTGGCGAAGCCAGCTACCCAAATACAAATAACTACAACTAATATCACAACAGTCAAACTCAATGAATAACATCAAACATATTAATACAGGTACATTCTAGAAATCAAAGTTGAACAGTCTTGCTCAGCCATGTGCGATTGCTAATGCTAAGGTAAGCCCAGTACGTTACCGATCCATGGAAGAACAGGGTTTGTAATTCCATGTGTTGAAGTTGTGGTTCCAAATCAAAGATGTCGTCTTTGAAGTTAGTTGGTCAAAGGCAGGCTCTCGCGTCATCTGCCTTTTGGTTCCTTGTGTTGAAATGGATGTTTCCTAACAGGCCATTGATCAGAACAGAGCTGCTTCTACAGCTTCTGGACTGGAGAGTTGCACCTCCCCCCCAAGCAGGTCAGCTTGGGTGAGGAGAAGGTGAAGGAAGAGCGGAAAGAGCTGGAAAGAGAGAAGGCAGGCTCTCGCGTCTTCTGCCTGAGGAGATCCTTGTGTTCCAATGGCTGTTTCCTAACAGGCCATAGATCAGAAGCAGAGCTGCTTTGCAGCTTCGGGAGAGCAGCAGAAAGAGTGGAAAGAGGGTCAAAGAGAAGGAACAGAGAGATTCCTCTGGTTTTGTCCTGGGTGAATTTCACACCTCTGTGTGAAATGCTACAGTAGCCAATGGCAGCTGAGCTGAGTCCAGTGGTAAGAATCATGTTACTGAGTTCATGAGGTCACTGGTCACCAGCCATTTGCTGGGTACTCAAGGATCCTGAGAAGCACAGTTCATTGTCTCTGCCACCAGAAATGGCAGGTCCCTACAGTTTGTATAAGATAAGGTAACATGTGTGTATGTTTGTGTAAGATAAGGTAATATGTGTGTATGTTTGTGTAGGCGCTGGAGGAAAATCTACGAGAGGCCACAGCCACCGGCCAGCGGGTAGAGACTCATCTGAAGCAGAAGGAGAAGCTCTATGAAGACAAGATAAAGGTAATATTTCCATCTACACATGTACTGCTGCATCCTGATGTACTTTACATATACAGGCAGTGCCCTGTGCTGTGTGTGGAGGCCATACTGTAGCTGGTTGAGCTGAGGGAACTCTGCAGTATGTCATCTTCACGCCGCTCTCTGTCCTGTTAAGTGATATCCTGGTTATGGTTCTGTGGGCTGCCTGGCATTGAGCAGGTGTTGGAGGCCCAGATGAAGGCGGACATGGCCGATAAGGAGATGCTGGAGTCCAGTCAGAGCAAATACGAGGAGGAGGTGCAGGAGAAGTGCAGCATCATCAGTGAACAGAAGGCGGTAAGAACTGACCAGCTTGGCAGCGACACTATCTCAGGCCTATTTCAACATTTATCACACTGACATAGATTTCCTGTTTCGTGGTTATTGTGGAGCACAAAATAATGAGCCTAAATCTGATCCCAATTAAAGATGTGACTGAATATTTAATTAAAACAGCAGCTATACATTCCTCTATTCAGACCATAAATGCGATGGACTCTAAGATGAACAGCCTGGAGCAGAGAATCTCTGAGCTGTCTGAGGCCAACAAGCTGGCAGCCAACAGCAGCATCTACACCCAGAAAAACATGTGAGTACTGACGACACTAAAACAAGCAGCAGAAAAGCATGTCTCTACATCTCTATCCATGAAATACACTCCAGTGAATTCAGGTGATGAGCTTCAGTCATAATATATTATATATGATATATGATATGACGTGATATCAGGTGAAGGTTAAAGAGGGCGTGGCTTGTGCAGAATGATACCTGAAAAGTACCTTGTTTCTTTGTCCATGGAGTGTGTGCACATATAATGACAAAGTATCAGGTTGCATTGCCTCCTATTGAACTTTTTGCACACAAGTATGTGTGGTGTTGGCAGGAAAGCCCAGGAGGAGATGATCTCAGAGCTTCGCCAGCAGAAGTTCTACTTGGAGTCTCAGGCCGGGAAGTTGGAGGCCCAGAACGCCAAACTGGAGGAGCATCTAGAGAAGATGAGTCAGCAGGAGCAAAGCAATAAGAGCCGAGTAATGGAGCAGGAGACCAGGCTCAGAGAGGTGAGGATGTTATAGAGAGATGGAGCAGGAGACCAGGCTCAGAGAGGTGAGGATGTTATAGAGAGATGGAGCAGGAGACCAGGCTCAGAGAGGTGAGGGGGATGTTATAGGGATATTTATGGGTCCTGTCTGTTCCATCCCAACCTGTCACTTCTAGGTCTGCTCCTCTTTCAGTACCAACTCATTTTTATTGACAAAGACTCTGTGCATGTATACACATAACTAACGTCTAAATGTTAAATAGATGACACTGAGCACTAGACCTCTTCTATCTCTACTGATCTGGCTCCAAATAGTGGAAACACAGCTCTGTGTAATTGCTTTCCTGAATATATGTTGAGGAAATAATGATTTCATGATTGTTAAATTATTATATTTATAGCTTCTAGCCCAGATCCAGGATGTTTATTGTCACCACGGTTATACAAGTAGAATCATGTGAAAGGCTTTCACTGGGAAGCTCCACAGAAGAAAAACAATAACAAAACATAAGAAGCTAGATAAATATAATCTAATATTATATAAGAGATTGCATTCAAGGTCCACAACCTCACTGACTCAGTGCAGGCGTCTGGAAATGGCTTTAAAACCGTTTATAATGAAGATGTAAGAGAGAAATAGCAACACAACGAATGGAGGCAGAGTCAAGGTGAATTGTCAGTGTCAGTGTCCTCCCCCCCCTCACCTGGACATCCCTTTCCTGTCTCCCTTCGTAGATCGGGCTGGAGCACGAGGAACAGAAGCTGGAGATCAAGCGTCAGGTGACCGATCTGACGCTGTCGCTGCAGGAGCGTGAATCCCAGATCAGCAATCTGCAGGCAGCTCGCCATGCTCTGGAGAGCCAGCTGCAGCACGCCAAGACGGAGCTGGAGGAGACCACCGCTGAGGCCGAGGAGGAGATCACTGTCCTCAGAGTGAGAGAGAGGCCCCGTTCACACCTGGCTTTAATATGGTCTCTGGTGATCCCATCACTAGTGGACAGCTCTAAGGCACCTACCTGTGACCTCTCTATACGCACATTAACGTGTACGTCAGCCGTTGAGTTTCATTCAGACTAAATCATGACTGGTGTTGGTAATCACATGTGACTGCTTGCTGACAAGTAATGTCACATTTAAAGGGACTCAATGTAAGAATCAGGAATAACTTGTTAACAGTGACACTTGTCGCTACCTGAACGCAAGTGAGCGTCGGTCAACAGTGAGGCGACACACACGAGACTGAACGTGGTTGACAGCTAAAACCACAACATCACTATAATTCACATGCTTGGCAGTACTGTTAGCTCACCTGTCCAGTAGGACTTCTGCCAGCTCGGGGTCCGTTTTGACTCTTAAAACCAAATGAAGGTCCCTCCATGAATCGAGGGCCCGGTCGATGTTGATCATAGTTTTCCTCCGACGTTTCACAGACGGGCTTCACCAGATAGAACTTTATGTTTTTTGTGCTTTAGTGGAGTTTGTGTTGGAGTCTGAGTAGTGGTGGCAGCCGGTCGTTTGTTGGCGTTAGCAGACTCCATTTCCAACCAACCGTTAGCCGTCATTAGCTATCTTTAGCTATCCCTGTAGCTGTGCTGAACAGAGTAGCCACATGCGAGCATGCATGACGTCACATCCGCTGGGACACCGGCCCGAGTCCGTCACATTAAAATCAGTCTACAGGCTGATAGAGGAAACACAGAAAGTCACAAAAGGTCTCATTGTTAGGTTAGGTTACAACCTGTTCACACATTGACAATAAAAAACGATTTATACGTGTAAAAAGTTACATACAGTCCCTTTAAAAGGCTAGTTTTCAAACAGAGTCTGTTGCAGTGGTCACGCCACATAAAATACACCGCATCACTTCCAGCAAACTTCACTGACGACAGTGAGGACAAAACAGCACCACCGATCTGTTTCAACCAAACATTCTCTGGTCTAGTTCAGCTAAAAACACAAAAACAGCACATCCACCAGCCCGCTAACATCCACCAGCCCGCTGACGTCCACCAGCACGCTGACGTCCACCAGCACGCTGACGTCCACCAGCCCGCTGACGTCCACCAGCCCGCTGACGTCCGTTCACCACCGAGCCAGTCAGTAACCGGTCTGTAACCAGTCGTCACCTCTCTCCTCTGGATGACTGATGGTCAATGAGGACTGATGAGTGTGCAGAATGAATATATATAATATATATGATTAATCACCTCTCTCTACACACGTCAGTAGAGTAGGCCGTCCTTAATGTGGTCAAGGACACGTTCACGTACACACTGCTACAAGAATTCAGAGAGCACCTCTGAATGTGCTCTGAACGAACGGATCTCAATGCGTCCGAGGTGCATCATTCACACCTGTACTTAGAGCTGTCCACTTCTGATCCAGAAGTTGATCCAGGTGTGAGCAGGGCCAGAGAGAGAGTAGAATGATGTCTCCTCTGGTGTTTTATAACTTTTAACATCTGTCCCTCTGTCTCTCTGTCTCTCTCTGTCCCTCTGTTCCTCTGTCTTTCTCTCTCTCTCTCTGTCCCTCTGTCTTTCTCTGTCTTTCTCTGTCTCTCTCTGTCTCTCTGTCTCTCTCTGTCCCTCTGTCTTTCTCTGTCTTTCTCTGTCTCCCTCTGTCTCTCTGTCTCTCTCTGTCCCTCTGTCTCATACCTGCCAGGCACACAGAGACGAGATACAACGCAAGTTCGATGTGTTGAGAGACAGCTGTGCGGTAAGCTGCTCACTCCTTCCTCTTCTTTCTCTCTTTCCAGGAATAGACATCTCTTCTGGCATTCAACACCAGCTGCATCTTCACACATCATCACACATAGATAACAACCTCGCCATAATATTTCACTCCATATGTGTTCCTGTCATTCTCCGCTAAATCCGGCTTCATTTATAAATATGTTTCTCTTCAACTTCCATTCATCACAAAGTGACTCCCTGTGGCTTTAAACACCTTTGTCACACTCAGCCTCCCTCTGCTCCTTTCTGTGGACATGTCCTACTGTAGGACCAGGGCTCCGTCCACACTGTGTGTCTGTGGTCAAAGTGAGAGGGACATTCATTCTCTATGGACTTGTTTGTTTCCATGGTGCCATTTGTGCACATGAACCACTGAGTGAGCTACCAGCACCAGAACCAGAACCAAAACCAGAACCAGAACCAGAACCAGCGCTGTAGGAACAGTAACAGGAAGTCATGGTGGCTGTTTCCTGCTTCATGGTGTCATGTGCTCACGTTGACCTGGAAACACTGTGGTTTAGCTGGCTAACACCCCGTCTCACAGAGCTCACACACTGGCTGAATTAGAGCCAGAAGAGTTTTATTTTTTGAGTTATTTATTTCCATCTTTTACTACCACCCAAAAGATTCATCTTTTATTGAACTGTTGAAAGCACATCTTTCTAGTGGATGTAGCTATTATTTATTTATGTATGAGGTTATGTTAAAGCGTGTTATAGTCCCAAAGGTTTCCCTAGTAACTTCATTTCCCCGGTGCACAGGTGCACAGTGGATTCTTTCAGTTTCAGTTTCAGTCTCATTATAAAGCCATTTCTATATGAGCTGGTGTTACTATAACCTTGATAACATGATGATGTCATGTTAAAGGTATCTGAGTGCCTTCAAACTCATTTACCCTGAATAAACACCGTCATGGTGTCCTTTATTCTATTGGCCTACTTCTGAGATCCTCCCACTCACAAACTGCTCAGAGAGCTCAGAGAGCTCACCGTCCATAGATTCAGAGATTCAGAGATTCAGTTGTCTATCTATCTATCTATCTATCTATCTATCTATCTATCTATCTATCTATCTATCTATTATTCATCCATCTATCCATCCATCCGTCCATCCAAATGAATATGTACCATTAAGAAGTGTTCTTTTCTTAACCATATAATCATAAATAATAATAATAATAATAATAATAATCAAAGTCTGGTCTGTGGGGCGTTACACTGTCAACCCAGTTCTCCCAGCACGACACAAATAATTCTAATTTATGGTTACAGTTCTTCTCAGTGGCTTTGGCTCATTTTTTACTCTTACTGAGTCCAAAAATATGGCCTTACTCTTCTGGGGCCCGTAAGGCTTTATATGTCCCTCTTCACAAGTCTTTAATAACAGGACAGTCCCAGAACACATGGTCATGGTTTACATTCAGAGATCCACAGTTCCTCCAGCAGACTGGAGAGTTACCATCAAACTGGGATCTCTGACAGTGTCTGATAATAAAATACCATGTCAGGCTTTTCCAACTGAACTCGCTCCAGTTTGGTGAACTGCTACACTTCCATCCTTCCTTCTCCCATTGTGTTTTGATATACAAACTTAAGTTAAGCTAATCAAATAGGCCTTTATACATACATGAAATAGTTCTACTACTTGTATGTCCCATCTAACTAGCACCTACTGGACATCTGGACAGACAGACAGACAGACATATAAAAATACATTCCTTCCCCTCAAAGGATAACGCTTCCCATTTTGCTCTCCTATACCAGCATAACATGAAATTTCCTCTTGTGCTGTCTTCAGGCCAACATGTCAACTCAAGATGCACACAAGACATCCCATAATCAGCAGACTGCGATGAAATGTGCTGACTGCATACATTTTATTTTTAGCCACACTACTGGTTAGACTGTAGGAATACTTCCACTGTCAGTGTGTTCTCTGTGTTGCCCAGTTATTTTATATTATGGGGTTTACTTTGTGCCACTGGCGAGGCTTCAGACTGTCTTTTTATATCTTTATTGACTGTAATTATAACATCAGGTAGTCATGGACTCAAACTGGAAACCCTCCTGCTAAGATCCAAAATCCTATCTTCACATAACTAACTTAAAGATGTATATATATATATTATGGGATGCTGTTTAGGAAATTATTATACATATAATGTGAAATTTGAAAATATTGAATGACATCCTGAATATATTGAATGAAACTCTGAGAATATGGAATGTAGTCTGACGTCATCATGGTGCTGCTGCCATCTTGTGTTTTAGGTCATTATCCATACAAAATAATACTGGTAAACATATTCAACACCGTTGTATAGATGAAGATCTTTATTCACTTGTCACCGTGGAAGACTAATGCAGAAATGAACTAATTCACTTAAGTTGGAAAAATATTGACAGATTTGAACTTCGATCAATAACTCATAACCAAAACGTTGTTAAAAGACAAACGAGGGCTCTCTCTAACCGTAGTGAGGTAGACAACCTCAATTTCATTCCATATTCCATATTCTCAGAGTTTCATTCCATATATTCAGGATTTCATTCAATATTCTCAGCATTCTTTCAATATTCTCAGGATTTCATTCAATACTCTCAAATTCTCACATTATATATATAATAATTTCTTAAACGGCATGCCATTATATATATACAACTCTGGAAAAAATTAAGAGACCACTTCAAAATTATCAGTTTATCTGGTTTTACTATTTATTGGTATGTGTTTGAGTAAAATTAAAATTTTTGTTTTATTCTATGAACTACTGACAACATTTCTCCCAAATTTCAAATAAAAATATTGTCATTTAGAGCATTTATTTGCAGAAAATGACAACTGGTCAAAATAACAAAAAAGATGCAGTGTTTTCAGATCTGGAATAATGCAAAGAAAACAAGTTCATATTAATTTTTAAACAACACAATACTAATGTTTTAACTTAGGAAGAGTTCAGAAATCAATATTTGGTGGAATAACCTTGATTTACAATCACAGCATTCATGCGTCTTGGCATGCTCTCCACCAGTCTTTTACATTGCTGTTATCAGCAGCATATCAGTCAGCCGTATGTCGGTAGCAGTGAGTTGTGAGTAAACCATCTTTAGGTGGATTCTAGCTCCACAGCCTCCAGCTCTGCTGCTCAGTCTGTGTCATAGAGAGAGCAGATGTTCCTCTGTATTTCTGTATTTCTGTATTTGGTACCATCAGTGTACAGCCTACATGTTTATTTCAGTTCAGTCAAGGAACTGATTTACTGCCTCTTTAGCTGCCTTCAGAAAAGTATGGAGCAGTTTGTATTGAGCTGTGTTGAGGATGTGATTCCCTTTAGGTCAGTGCACGTCGCTGTATTGATGGCAGTGACAGACACATAGAGTAAATATAGAGGATCATTCCAGCGGTGACTTCCTCGCCCCGCCTTCAGTATTTAGTTGCCGCTGTCAGTCCTCTGCCTCCGGGGAGCACTGAGTCAGTCCTGAACACACAGCTCAATTATGGGCTTAAAAGCTTCCCCCCCCCCCACCACCACCTGGAAGCTGTGTGGTAGCCATGTTCCCATGAGAGCTGAGAATAAGGAGCTCCTACAGGCAGCCTCTTCTCCTAGTAGTCCTGGCTGATTACAGACTGATGCTGATGAAGTGATTAGCTGCTCTCTGCTCTGGAAGCTGCTCGGGTTCAATTAGAAGCCTAGATATCATGTTAAAATGATTACTGCATTAAGTCACTATCCTAGATATGTGCATCATGTTATAACGCAGCAGCAGAGTTCAGACTGTGGGGGCTGTTTGGTCACATTTTGGTGTGGATGAGTAATAATATGCACAGTGCTATGCCTATATGCACCATGTAAACGAGACCTTTTCATGTAAATTGTAAAAAATCAATGTATCATTAATATCAAAACAGTCATATCTGGTCAAAGTTATTTTTAATTCCTGCCGTCTACAGAGACAAAAATAAAGAAAACAAAATCATAAAGGGCAGAAATTCATTCAGAAAATCCTGATTATGGTTTATTAGTAGTTGTTTTTATTGGGTTGATATATATTGGGTGCAGAATGGGTGCTCTGTGTATTTTCCTCTCTTTAAATGGTCCTGTTGACTCCCTGCAGGTGATCACAGATCTGGAGGAGCAGCTGACCACTCTGACACAGGAGAACGCCGAGCTGAACCGCCAGAACTTCTACCTGTCAAAACAGCTGGATGAGGCCTCTGACGAGAGGGAGGACCGGCTGCACCTCAGCCAGGATGTGGACCGGCTGCGCCGGGAGGTGGCCGACCGGGAAATGCACCTCAACAACCAGAAACAGGTACCTGGCTAGTTTCTGAGTGTTTGGAGGCTCTCTCCATCTCATGTGGTTCCTTCAGCAGAGTCAGCTGGACATTAATGTTCTATTGGAGACCCTGTACTGTAGTTAAAGGCACCGATATGGATCAGTGTTTCTACATGTGGCTCCCAGTTTAGTTAGTTCTCATGTACCAGCTTGTGGGAGATGTTTATCCTGATTGTAATGGGACATTTTGATCAGATTACACACGCGTTGCTCCTGTTAGTACTGCTTTTATTTGCATTTGTCTTATCATCCATCTGATCTATTATATGGAGGAGTGTGTACTCTAACATGGACCAGAATTAAACCAACCATTCCTTCTCTATAACACCTTGGACCCACCACTGAGCCCACCACTGAGCCCACCACTGAGCCCACCACTAGGCCGACCACTGGGCCCACCACTGAGCCCACCACTGGGCCGACCACTGGGCCGACCACTGAGCCCACCACTGAGCCCACCACTGGGCCGACCACTGGGCCCACCACTGGGCCCACCACTGGGCCGACCACTGAGCCGACCACTGAGCCCACCACTGGGCCCACCACTGGGCCGACCACTGAGCCGACCACTGGGCCGACCACTGAGCCGACCACTGGGCCGACCACTGGGCCGACCACTGAGCTGACCACTGAGCCCACCACTGGGCCGATCACTGAGCCCACCACTGAGCCCACCACTGGGCTGATCACTGAGCCCACCACTGAGCCCACCACTGAGCCCACCACTGGGCCGACCACTACATTCTAATAGTTTTCAGATTTAAATATCAGCTGTCATTAGTAGAATATTCAGAGTTTTGTGTTGTGTGAGACATCTAGTACAGGTTCCTCCCCCTGCCCACCTCCCACCTCCCACCTCCCACTCACAGACAGTCAGACATCAGGTTTCCACTTACTCACATTATGTGATATCTCCGCACTACCTTTGACAGGTGACCTAGACATCTCTCCCAGCTCTGACAGTGTTAAGTGTAAATCAGGAAGCAGAAACCCTGGGAATGGTTCAGTATTGTTGTGTGCTGTATTGTGGATGCAGCGAGCGAGGAGGCTGTGTGATGTGAGCGCTGCCCCTGTGGGAGGATCTGTGTGTGGGCGTCCAGCAACGCTCTCGGTCTTGCTGGTTGTGTAACAGCGATGGAAGTCATAGACGAGGGATGGGGCGGTGTGTGGGAGGGATGTGTCATCCCCATCACTCCCAGGTCGTGTCAGCTGTGGAAGCGTTGGACTTCAGAGGGCCGTGGCGTTGCTACAGCACCAGCACAGGCTATATTTGTCTCCCAGTGCTTTGTCTAAAGACATAAAACACAGCACTTTGTGTAGGCCCTGTGAATAACTAAACCTTCTGTGCCCAAACATATCATGTAAATAACTCCACAGTAGAACCAGGGCTGACTTATTATTTCAACTGAAGCTGCACACACTCATTTACACGGTGAGTTAGTCGTCAGACTCCAGCTATGTTGTTTAAGCTGCCGTCAAATGCTCCTCACAAGCCCCTGTGTCTGGGACGGTGATTTATTTTATGTCTGACATGTAAACCAAGAAGTCACTGTTAACCCTGCTCTTCTGTCTGCATGACGGCCTGCAGGTTGAGGCCTGTGACTGGCAGGTTGTGTTTTATATAAACTTCCCTTGCTAGCTCCAGGTCTTCCTGGCTTTGCTACAGCAGGTGAGAATAATGGAGAAAAGACAACCCACTACTACCTCTGATAGTGATCCTCCGCCACAGCCTCTAGTAGGCTGATATAATAGACTGAGAGACTACAGATAATGATCCTCCACTACAGCCTCTAGTAGGCTGATATAATAAACTGAGAGACTACAGATAGTGATCCTCCACCACAGCCTCTAGTAAGCTGATATAATAGACTGAGAATGGTAGAATGGATCTAAAGTACAGTTTTAAGGGCCCTGAACTTTAAATGAGCTCTCTCTTTAATGCTTCCTTCTCATTCTACTCCACTACATTTCTGTGACAGCTATAGTTAGTGTTTAATTTACTGAAAATTGACCAACAAATAGAATTTACATTGAAAACATATGATTGATTTCAAGTTAAAGATGAACTACCCAACAGAACGTAACAGTTCAGATGAAACACTGAAAGTCATCTATCCATTATCCTCATCAGGGTCAGCCGATCCAGCTGAAGGCCAGATACACCCTGGACAGGTCGCCTATATGATGATGCACCACTAATAATAACATAATATATTATAACATACACTCACTGGCCACTTTATTAGGTACACCTTGCTAGTACCGGGTGGTCTTCTGCTGCTGTAGCCCACCTGCTTCCAGGTTGGACGTGTTGTGCGTTCAGAGATGGTATTCTGCATACCTTGGTTGTAATGAGTGGTTATTTGAGTTACTGTTGCCTTTCTATCATCTCCAACCACTCTGCCCATTCTCCTCTGACCTCTGACATCAACAAGGCATTTCCGTCCACATCCCGCTCACTGGATCTGTTCTCTTGTTGGGACCATTCTCTGTAAACCCTAGAGATGGTTGTGGTGAAAATCCCAGTAGATCAGCAGTTTAATACTCAGACCAGCCCGTCTGGCACCAACAACCATGCCACGTTCAGAGTCACTTAAATCCCCTTTCTTCCCCATTCTGATGCTCGGTTTGAACTTCAGCAAGTCGTCTTCACCACGTCTAGATGACGTAATGCATTGAGTTGCTGCCATGTGATTGGCTGATTAGCTATTTGTGTTAACAAGCAATTGAACAGGTGTGCCTAATAAAGTGGCCGGTGAGTGTATAATATACTGACAGGGGTCCTTTTTCTGCAATAAGAGTGCTATTAGTTTTGAGTACTTTAGTAATATTGCTACTTTTACTTAGGCAAAGGGTCTGGCTACTTGTACTACTACTAAAGTCTGGATACTTGTACTACTACTACTATGCCGTGGATGAGCTGTACTCTGTCGCTGCCTCCTAATCAGCCGACCCAACCCTCCTGAGGGGAAGAGGCAGGTTACTGACCCAAACCCTCCAGAGGTTAACCTTCTGAGTCAGTCAGTGAGCAGTAGTAGTTTCTGACAACAGAAGTCCTCCGTGTCGGTACATTTGAAGCTGTTAAACTACATTTCTCTCTTCATTTCACCTTTATGAAACTGCCTTTTTGCTGAGACCGAATGGCAGCTTGAGATGTTGAGTTGTGTCCTTTTTGGCTCAGTTTGGGTATCAGATGTGTTTTTCATCTGAATCCTGTTTTGTACCAGAACCTGGAGACTCTGAAGACCACATGCACCATGTTGGAGGAGCAGGTTCTGGAGCTGGAGACCCTGAATGACGAGCTGCTGGAGAAAGAGAGACAGTGGGAGGCCTGGAGGGCAACCCTGGAGGAGGAGAAGAACCAGGCTGAGAGGAGGACCAGGGACATCCAGAGACTGCTGGACACAGAGAAACAGAACAGGTTACACCCACACACACACACACACACTGTGTCACCATAACGCTGTGCACATTCATTCACTCGACTGAAATCCACCTAAAGTTTGCACGTCTGTTTAGAGTTTTCTTGTTCCTGGAGGTTACTGGACAAAGACGTGGAGATGTTCTGTAGTGCAGCTACCATGCAGATTACAGTTTGTCTCAGTGGCTTCAGTTCATTTATTTAATCAGCCTTAACTTTCTCTAAACTGTCAGTGTAAATAATCACAACTGTTTGATGGAACATCACAGCTCTACTACATGTCTGTAAAAGGTAGTAACTCACCACAACACTTCATTCATGCTTCTAAACCAGTTATTGTGTCAGTAAACTGGCCAACGCCACCACAATGAAACAAATTCACATTTCAACAGCAGGTCAACGTTTACTGGGAAAAGTTAATACTGTACAATACTGTAGTACACAGGAACAGGATATGCACATTTATATGTATACAGTACATGTATTTGTGCAGCAATGTATTACACGTACTGTAACCAGAAAATTCACTTTTTATATTTCATGTAAAGTCAAATACAGCGAAGACAGAATATATAGGTAACACCATGTCATAGATATTTATGGAATATACAGGCTAGCTGGTGCCATTGGTATCAGCTAATGGGGACCCTTTTTAAATAAATAAATACATAAATAAATACATGTAGTCTGACAGAGTGTGATAATCGAATGGATCATTTTGCTGTGATGGCTCTAACGATGAAATAATGTTCAGAAGTTGTGAAGAGGACGACGATTTCACCGAGAGTCAGCTCATCAGTTCTGATCAATAAGACTCTTGACTGAATGAGAAATTATAATCTGTTGAGAACAACAAACTAATGATCAGAGATTTGAGCTCATTGTTTAAAATAATAATTCTCATTTGAGAATTGAGCCAAGGTGGATGAGAGAAACTGTAAACTGTAGTTTTTCCAGCCATAGTGGTTTCAGTAGTCCATGATGTCCACAAGACACAGAGCAGCTACATTTATAGAAATACATAACAAACTCTCTTTTTTAGCTCTGAATGTTTCTATCAGTGTTGGATCAGCTCTCTCCGCCTACACACACTGAATGCAACAGGTTTGGCCAGATTCTCTAGGGTTTGTCAAAAGGTATTCTGGGAAATATATGAAATTATTTTCTGAGTTGGTGTAGGCAGGGTGCATGATGAGAGCTGGCTGCACAAAAAGCAGATTAAAAAGCAGATGGAATTACAGCCGCAAGCGGCAGTTCAGGGTTCTAGCCTTTTTCGCTCGAGGTGTTCGAGGTCTTCGAAATGCAATAAGATATCAACAAGCTTTATGCAACTTTTGATGAGCCTGGTCCAATAATGAGCCACAGAAAATTTGGTAGCAATCGTCAATACAGTAAATTGAGCTCACTGACCCTTTAATTTGCCCCTTTAATCTAGTTTAGAGATAGTTTAGTACTGACAATCCACCAGGTTTGATGTGTCCCTTAGGTTCTGTTTACACCAATCTGTTAGTTACCATCTGAATTCGTACTACCGTGCGCGCGTGCACAGGCGTGCGTGAACGTGCACGTGCGTGAACGTGCGATACACTTCAGGGTCCCGGTTTGAGGGTTTGTAAATATGGTCACCCTAACATCATCTAACATCACCTAACATCAGCTAAAGGTAAACTGCTAATTAGCTGGTCACTTGAATTCTAACACAGCATGAGCATCAGCCTGAGACATCGTCATTGTAGGCTCTTCAATACTGATCACAAAAGAGAGACATTCAGAGCAGCCTACACATCTCAGAGTCTACTGTTAGCAACCGACTTCATGCTATCAGTTTAAACTCACGACACCAACTGTATCTCTTTACTCACGTGTTGCCGAACACACACATGGCTGGATGGCTGATAGAGGACAACTCTGTATGATGAAAAGCCTCCGTGTGTTTTCATCTCTCCTCTTCACCACTAACTAAAAACGAAATTTAGCGGTGCGTTCACTGTCACCTCGAGAATCAGTCATCCGACCATCTATTGACAACATGGCACTTTTCCTCCAAAATGAACTAAATTGGTTTTATTTCTGGAAGCGCCCCCTAGTGGTCGATTTGAATGAAACTTTCAGGGGATGTTTCGGGTACTCCTGTGAACATATGCTGCAAGTTTGGAGATGATGGGCCAAAGGCTTGTGAAGTTACATCTATTGATATGCTGAGCCCCGCCCACTTAAAGTGCATTGGTCAATATATTCACAAAGCAATGACATATCAACAAGCTTTTAATGATTTTTAATAAGCTTGGTCCAATGATGATCCAGAGAATTTATGGTACCAATCGGACCTACGGTTTAGGAGGAGATGTCAAAAATGTGTTTTTCAAACAATTCAACATGGCGGAAAATCTAGTCAGTGGACTTTAGTGGTCCCAGAGGCTTTATTGTAGATCACACGAAGCTGCACATGTGTGTCAAATTTCAAGTCAATCGGACTTACGGTTTGAGGGGCGTAGCCTTTCAAATATCGCGTTTTTGGGCGTTAATTACAGCGCCACCATGTGGCCGACTGGGGTCATAGTTCTTGAGAAGCACTTGCACATCATTTCCAGTTATTGTGCAAAGTTTCATGTTTCTAGCTCATTCCATCTCACGGCAATCTGAGCCGCTGCGGCAGACAACAAATAATAATAATAATAATAATAAACCGGGACAAACTCAATAGGGTTCTGCCCCTTCGGGGCTAGAACCCTAAATAATAATAAACCGGGACAAACTCAATAGGGTTCTGCCCCTTCGGGGCTAGAACCCTAATAAGTTATTTAGGTGCTTTCTTTCTTTAACCCTAAACTGAACTCTGTGTGTGTGTATAACTCGGAAAAAAAAGTTCGGAAACTTGTGTTTGGTGGATTATTTCTCTGTTGTTACAATGCTAATGGTCATTGTATTTGGCATGGTTGGAAAGCCTGTTTATTTACCTTCACAATGATGTCCAACTTGTAAGGATCATGCATTTGTGGGATGAGCAGCACAGCTGATTATGTGGGGAGTGCCCAAGAAAAATTTGCAAAAATGCTCTGCAAACAGTGTATTCTCACAGTATTGACTCTTGTTTTGAGTTGTTTGGTGGATTGGATGATTGAACTCTCTATCAGTAACAAGGAACAAACAAGACATATTGTTCATTTAATACACCGTCAGGAGCCTCAGTAGCAGGTGGAAGATCCATACGCAGCCACAACAGCCTGGCACCTCGTCCTCATGCTGGTCACCAACCTGGTCACACGTTGCTGTGGGATGGCATTCCATTCCTCAACCAGGATTGGTTGCAGGTCAGCCAGCGTGGTTGTGTTGGTCACTCTAACATGTACAGCACGCCCAAGCTGATCCCACAAG
>CAKAOH010032101.1:0-14382 GCA_916701665.1 Sebastiscus tertius
GTGTGTGTGTGTGTGTGTGTGTGTGTGTGTGTGTGTGTGTGTGTGTGTGTGTGTGTGTGTGTGTGTGTGTGTGTGTGTGTGTGTGTGTGTGTGTGTGTGTGTGTGTGTGTGTGTGTGTGTGTGTGTGTGTGTGTGTGTGTGTGTGTGTGTGCACGGCAGGTCAGTCCCAGCTGATCGACCTGCTGGTGTCTAAAGGAGCGGCGGTCAACGCCACAGACTACCATGCCCTCACACCGCTGCACCTGGCCTGCCAGCGGGGATACCAGGGCGTCACGGTGATAACTTACACGCACACACTTCTACACCGCAGCATTTGACTGTGTGTGAAACATAATACAAAAGAATCATGAAAATACCCTCCACTTACAGAAAGATGATTTAAAGCATCTATAATTGTTATTTTTATAATAAGAATGTATGAAATGACAATGTGAAAGTATTACGGTTGTCAAAGTTAACGCGATAATGTGCTAACGCAGATTTGTTTTAACGTTCAAATTTTTATATATATATAGTATCATACATTAAACTTAATCCATACTGTTCTCTCTGTCCTGTAGCTGCTACTGCTGCACTACAAGGCCAACACGGACGCTCAGGACAACAACGGCAACGCGCCGCTGCACCTCGCCTGCATGTACGGACATGAGGACGTAAGTAAAACACTCACCAACACAGAGTTTCTTGACCCAGTGCGGCACTCCCTATTTGTTCTTCAACATATACAGTATATACTGTGTATATATATTTATTATTATTATTATTATTATTATTATTATATTCTACCACAGTAATGTTTAGAAGCATTGGATCAGTCTACAAATAGAAACTGTAGATAATCAAGTGAGATGATTTACATCATTACTTTGTTTCTTAACTGTTTTCAACGTTAACATGTTTCTTTTTTTAATCTAATAGACTAATCAATGAATGCAAAATGTAATGGATATACAGTATAGTGGTGCAGGAATGAGTCCTAAAACCTGGAAAAAAGTCAGCATTGTACTTCAGGCGATTGCATTTACACTTAAAAAATCATAAAGTGGTGTTCATTTATGGAGATTATCTTGTTGAACAAAACGTGTAAGTATCATAAAGGTTCGTTTAGTTTCTGCAATAATCCGAAACTCAATGGCTTTTTGTCGAGGGAACCAGGGCGATGCTAACTTCCTCCCTGCAGCACTCTGTGTTCATTGATGATGAAAATAGTTGTCAGCTGCAGATGTGCAGTGAGTCCGGGTGATAGAGGTCATTCATTATGTGTTGTGTGTCAGTGTGTGAAGGCGTTGGTGTACTACGACGTCCAAACGTGCCGCCTGGACCTGCAGAACGATAAAGGCGACACGGCGCTGCACATGGCGGCCCGCTGGGGCTACGAGGGAATCATCCAGGTGCTGCTGGAGAACGGAGCGAGCACGGACATCCTCAACAAGGGCAAAGACTCACCGCTGCAGTGTGCACTCAACTCCAAGGTCAGCAACGCACACCGGGAGCTAAATGTTCTGTAGTGTAGCCTCAGGTGTTTCAACCGTTCACTGTTGAGTCTTTGCAGGATGCTGTCTCTTAAGCCGGATTTCCACCAAAAGTTCTCGGGATTTTTCGTCCTTTTAGTTTTTTGTTTTTTTTCACTTTTTGAAGCTGAATCACTACATGTCGAGCAGTGAAGTTTGATAAATGTGGGAACTGACCGACAGAGATTTACTACAAGCTAATGGTCACAGATAATTAAAGGAAAAAAGAAATCAAAGCAATGTTCCCTGACATGTTTTCATGTTTCAGAGCTCATTATTTTCAATAATCTGATCAGCTGCTGCTGCTGCTTCCAGGAACTGAAGGTGTTTGATCGGCCGGGTCGTGGGAACAGAGAGAACTTGACCTCAGATCAGTAGATAGATGTTGAAACATCTTCCTCTAGCTGCCGCCTGCCTGAAAATATTATGCTGCTGATACATGTGTGTTTTGTCTTCTTGCAGATCCTCGTGTTGTTGCAGTCGACTCAGAACGGCCGTCAGCGCAGCGGAGTCGATGTGAGTCTGATGTCTCTGTCAAGTAAACCTGAAGGATCAGAGGTCATAGTGTCCAGACCTGATAAGCACCAAATATTCATGTTCATTTTTTAACACATTAATTGATTAGTTGTTTGGTTTATAAAATGTCAGAATACGGTGAAAAATGTGGATCAGTGTTTCCCAAAGACCAAGATGACGTCCTCTAATGTCTTGTTTTGTCCACAACTCAAAGATATTCAGTTTACTGTCATAGAGGAGTAAAGAAACCAGAAAATATTCACATTTAAGAAGCTGGAATTAGAGATTTTTCTTTTTTTTTAATTAAAAAATTACTCAAACTGATTAATCGATTATCAAAATAGTTGGCGATTAATTTAATAGTTTAATAATTGCAGCTCTCATCTCAAAAACTCAAACACTGTAGTTTTAGCATCTGGAAAGCTGTTAGTTTGGAGTTTGGAGCCTCTGTGAAAAACCTGTATTTATACATATTTGTGTTTATATATTTCTCCTTTCCTCAGTCTCCCAGTCGCTCCCCTCTGGCCTCAGACTGCAGCAGCCGTCGCTCCTCCGTCTCCAGCACCTCCTCTCTGAGCTCCGAGGCCAAACCAGAGGGAGAACGGGTCCGACACAGAGAGGTAACAGAGAGAAGAACAACCTGATACTGCAGGAAACACTTCTAAATGACCAATAGAGACGTGCTCACCTTAAAATCTCAGAAACTAGTAGATCAACAATAGTTGTTGGTTGTAGTTAATCTCTATAAATAGATTCTGTATTCATATGTTGGCAATGAGACAAGATTTTGGTAAAGGAAGCGTTCTGGTTTCCATTTAGGCTAGACCGACAGACGCTCACCGACGGCCCCAAACTGTCCGACAGCCCCAAACTGTCCGACGGCCCCAAACTGTCCGACGGCCGACCGTCAGCTTGGTGGGTCAGAACCTTTAGTCACCAATGGCGGAGACAACAAAACGGTTATACTGCAGATAATGCTCGTTGCCAAAAGGGCAACAAGTCTTTTGCTTGTAAGAGCGGAAACACCAGCAATGCATCAGATACAGGTGGAGAAAATCCTCGTTGCATCCACCATCATCACATTATAGTATATAATAGTGATTCGTTCAAAACATGACCGTTTCTTATACTATAAACTATTGTTTATTTTATTGTTTTTACATTTCAATTATCACATTTTATTACACAGCTTTGTTTAATACTCGATTCTGATTGGTCAATCACAGCGTTCTATGGTCTGTTATTTCTTTAAAGCAGACCGTTGCTATGTATAACAGACTGTTGCTATGGGCACAGTTCTATGTCGGACTCTGGCGGACTGTTTTTGTGTAACGTTATTGATTTCTTAAATAAGTAACTGTGTAATAAGCGGGATAATGTACAGCGAGCCGGTCATTGTTGTGAAATAAACCCCTTCACGACGATGGGTGCAGAATCAGTTCAGCTCAGTGAACTGCAATAAGCTGCTGCTGTTTCCATGGTGACTGACGCTGTGTGTGATTGACAGGTGGAGAAGCTGCTGCGGGCCGTGGCCGACGGGGACGTGGAGATGGTGAGAACAAATCAAAACAAAAATATTCTCCATCTGAACATCCAGATCTGCAGAAGTGGACTAATTAATACTTAATACTAAATGAAGTGCTGTTTTCATGTGTGTGTGTGTGTGTGTGTGTGTGTGTGTGTGTGTGTGTGTGTGTGTGTGTGTGTGTGTGTGTGTGTTCAGGTGCGTTACCTGTTGGAGTGGATGGATGAGGAAGAGGAGGATGAAGGAGAGCTTCGGTCCGAGGCTCTGCTCTGCCACCCGCTGTGTCAGTGTCCAAACTGCGCTCCCACTCAGAAGGTAACGTAACAGAGACTAAATCTAAACTGACACATTGACAGTTAAACAGTTTATTAGACTGATCCGCTGTCTGTCCTCTGTCTGTCCTCCAGCTGTCTGTCCTGCAGGCCGGAACTCTCGGGGTTAACAGCTGTAACATTGACGGTTTCACGCCGCTCCATGTCGCTGCCCTGCACGGCCGCTCTGCGCTGGCCGCCCTGCTGATCCGCCACGGAGCCAACGTCAACGCCCGCACCAACCAGAGCGCCACACCGCTCCACCTGGCCAGCCAGAACAGCCACGTCCAGGTAGGATGGGAGCGGAAAGCTGTCACTATAAAATGCTACAGATATAGTTTCTGAGAGCCGAGTGGTTTATCAGTTCGTCATCATGCCGAGTCACAGTCACACAGAGAGCAATAATATTTTATAACGTACACTGAACAAAATTATATAAACGCAACACTTTTATTTTCTCTCCCATTTTTTGCAAGTTGACAAAAAGATGTTAGACTTTATCTCTGCACCCAAAAGGCTTTTTTAGACATTTTACAGTGGCCTTTTATTGTGACTGTCAAAGACACACCTGTGTAACAATCACGCTGTTTAATCAACATCTTTATACGCTTCACTTGTCAGGTGGATGGGTTATCTTGGGAAAGAAGAAGTGCTCACTAACACAGATTCAAACAAATTTGTGATCAAAATTTGAGAGAAATAAGTCTTTTATAGGTACCACCCCAGCTGTTGTTGCCTGCTGGGCTGCAGTTTACCATGTTATGATTTGAGCATATTTTTAAATGCAGTTTCTGGACAATATTTGTCATTGTTTTGTGTTGTTAATTGATTTCCAATAATAAATATATACATACATTTGCATAAAGCAGCATATTTGTCCACTCCCGTGTTAAGGGTATTAAATAATCGACAAATCTCCCTTTAAGGTACATTTTGAACAATTTGCTATTAATCGCGATTAAATATTTGAATCATTTGACAGCCCTAGTTTGTATGTTATTGTTGTGTTTTAGGTGATGAGGTTTCTGCTTGAGTGCAACGCTAAACTGAACAAGAAGGATCACTATGGCAACACACCTCTAATACAGGCCTGTCTCTGTGGAAACCTGGAGACGGCCACCACCTTGTTACAGGTAAACACTTTCAGACATGCAGCCCTTTGTGTTAAAGTGATGGCAGTTCAACATGTTGGTTTCATGTCTGAATAAGTGACCGAATCAATTTGATGTCCTCATTGTGCACTTGTCACTCTAAAAGCTTGATGAAACCAGCTCATGTCTGAAAAGGCGCCACACACTCAGAGAAGATGCTGCTTCTTGAAGACAATGAATACATTTTAATGATGTCATGTCTGTGCAGAGCGATGCGTTGGTGAACGTGGCCAACCTTCAGGGGAACACGGCGCTCCATGAGGCGGTCCGGGGCGGACACCAGGCGCTGGTGGAGCTGCTGCTGAGGGGCGGAGCCTCGCCTGGCCTCAGGAACAAGAGGCAGAGGACGCCGCTGGACTGCGCCTATGAACTGGGCGGCAAGGTGGCGCTATATACACTCTAGAAACACAGCCCATTTCTACTAAACTGTCAATACCTTTATTTTGTATTATACCTAATTTGTATAATTTGTACACTGTACTGAAGAATTTTTTTTTTATTAATTTTAAATTATTCAGAGCTATAGAATAATATATAATAAAGCACTGGCAGTGATGAAAATGAGCAGTATCACACTAACACTAACTCACTTTTTAACATTTTGTTCTGCAGAACACGGAGATCCTGAGAGCTCTGCAGAAAGCGTCTGGACTTTCTCCCGATGCTGAACCAATCAAACTCCTCTCTGTGCCCAAAGGAGCTCTGGGTAATTAACATCAGAATTAGTTTGTTAATGTCGTCCACTCTGCCTCCAAGAGAAGATGTCGTTTATTTCAAGCTCTGGAACAAATCCATTAATCCGTGCTGAATTTTCTGATTTATTTTCAATCATTTCATGTGTTTACTGTCAGATGTTCTTTAAGTGTCACTCCATTAAATTTTAGAAAACTCTTGCATTATTATTAGTCAATCATTATGTAGGATTTAATTTCCCCCATTGTCTCTGCAGCTCATTCGTTCGTGCAGCGTCTGCGGCTGCAGGATCACGCCAACGGCAGGAGACAGAAGCTGGCCCAGTCCATCAGCAGGTAGTCTCTCACCGAGCTTCAGCTCTCACTCACACCGTTAATAAAGTCGTTGTACTAACTGTGTTTTTTTGATTCAGGATTCAGCAGATGAAGAAAGGGTCCTCTGGTCCTCCCTCCAAGTGTTCAACTAACCTGAACCAGGTACACAAGTCTGAAAACACATTGCAACGATATAAAGCAAATCTGCAAAGTTTCCCTTTTAATCCCAGTCTCATGGTCTGATCTTGATTTTTCTTCCCAGGAGAATCCAGACAGGAGGAGGTTGAGGCGAGGGGAGACGGTGGAGGTCAGCTGCCCCTCTGCGAGCCTCGATGCTGGGTCCCGGCTGAGAGAGCGGCCCCTGGGTCGCTGTCACACCCTGGATTTAGGAGAACAAACACTGGAGCCACCGGAGCCCGCACACACTCCGGACATGACTGAATACACTCCACAAGAAGGTGATCAGACAGATGACACACACACTGACGACATGCTGTCAGCAGGTGTTCAGACGTCCAGAGACGATACTCAGCCTGAAACAAATGAAACACACTCCGCTGATGACTGCAGCACCAGTAGTGACACTTCAACATCATCGCCCTTTAACACTGATAACCCTTCTGAACCCCAACCTACACACACCGCAAAATCATCTCCCTCTAACGCTAATAACCCGTCTGAACCTACACACACCTCAACATCATCACCCTCTAACACTGATAACCCATCTGAACCTACACACACCTCAACATCCTCACCCTCTAACGCTGATAACCCCTCTGAACCCCGACCTACACACACCTCAACATCCTTGCCCTCTAACACTGATAACCCATCTGAACCTACACACACCTCAACATCCTCACCCTCTAATGCTGATAACCCGTCTGAACCCCGACCTACACACTCCTCAACATCCTCACCCTCTAACGCTGATGACCCGTCTGAAATTACACACACCTCAAAATCATCTCCCTCTAACGCTGATAACCCGTCTGAACCTACACACACCTCAACATCATCGCCCTCTAACACTGATAACCCGTCTGAACCTACACACACCTCAACATCATCGCCCTCTAACGCTGATAACCCGTCTGAACGTCATCCTACACACACCTCAACCACTTCCTCTGCTTCACACAACCCCACCGAGCCGTCTGACACCAACAGCCAGAGTCTCCGCCCTCAAAACGGAGAGTTAGAGTCAACTGACGACCAACCTCACACCGACAACGAGGCTTTGCAGTCAGAAAGCAAGGACGCAGACTCCAGTCCCACCTGCCCAACAATCCAGACTGATGGAGGCGATCAGAGAGATGCCGACCAAACACCAGGAAGGAGCGGAGAGTTGAGTCATGGAGGCTGCGACTGAAGTGGACACGTTGTTGTGAGGAGTCGTGCAGAGAGATTAGAGGAGCACAAAACTTTTGGTTTCCCTTTCCCTCGACGTAACAACAAAAAGGCCAAAATGAAAAGCACACAATTTGAGATGAGATGTGTCTCTCTGATGAAGCTGCACCTGCTGAGCTGGTAGAAAGCACACAGTAAAGTCACATTTCTGGGGCCGGCTGACGAAGCTAAAACAGCTCTTTTAACAGTTTTAATTCTGCAGAAACAAAGCCGGCATGAGTTTGAAGCACTTTCTTCTTCCAGCCTTCACAAAAATAAAAAGGGATGCAAACTGACGTTACTTTAGTTTGTACGAACGCTGTTGCTTTAGTTTTGTTTTTAGCCTTTAGACTGTAACTCTGATCTGACCACCAGACTTCATTTGAAGTTGTTTTACTTGAATCCTAGACATTGGCTTGTTTTCAGTGTTAGAAACGGATTTACAGTTTGGTTGGTTTGCTCGTTAAACATCATACTACTACACTTATAATTTTATTAGGATAATTTTATTTTATTTATGACCTTTGTTGACGGTAGTGTGTTGTAGAGAGAGGTTCAGCTTCTCTTGAATGTTAGGATGTGTTTTTTATCCACAGATATAGAGCAGGTGAAATGATTAAATTTTTTTAATGTTTATATCCCATTAATTATAAATCTTATATTTTACATCACTGTCAACTATTTTCAAAATCATACCAACTTATTTTAGATTGATTTCCTTCCTTATAACCATTGATTTTAGTTTATTTCTATAAAAATCGTGAAGACTTGAAACTTGCTGCTCACAGTCAACATGTGTTGTTGTTGTTTGTGAGAGTTATATTACCACTGCATTGTAGTGGAGATCAGGAGCCATTTTCATATACATATATTGATTTATTTAACCAGGAACGTGCTCTATTGAGATATAAAATCTATTTTACAGTAGCGTCCAGCAGCACATAGGACATATAATTTACAAAATATGTGATGAACACAGACTTATGATTGGGCTCTGGGAATTTCTTTCACTGTTTTGTGATATTTTATAGACCAAACAATTAATTTATGAAAATAGAAAATAATTGGCAGATTAATTGATAACTAAAAAGAATGAGTTGAAGTTTTAGTGACTTGAATATCATTATCTCACATAACTTTTGCCTTTGCCATATCATGATATAAGAAAGATATTAGCAAAGATTCTTTATTTAAATTAGTAATTAAATAGGACTATAGGCAAGTTTCATGTCTCTGCAAGTTGATTTTCATAACATACTGAAATGAAGTAAAACGAATGGCTACCTGCAGGTAAATCAATCTAAAAAAACAAAAAACAGAATTTATGATTTGGAAACTGGTGAGCAGTGATGTAAAACATGGAGATGTTAATGAGTGAAATACAACACGCAAAACCACCAGTTTGGTCCTTTAACATTAGAGGATATTTACAACATAATGAAACAGCTACAATACCGTAAAGTCGTCACCATCAGTGTTACTGTTCACACTAATAGTCACCTTACATAGTTCACTTATTTTATGTTTCAGTGAGGATGAAGTTCACTGCTTCAGTTTAAACTGACCTCTTCGACCTTCTGGTCTTTATGTTTCGGTCCGTTTTTTCACTGTCAACCGTCCGTTTGTTTCCATTCTCCTTCGACGCGTCGACTGTTTTTTGTCCCGTCACACACACAGAAACATTCACTGAGTCTTCAGCAAAGCGGTGTCTTTGTGTTTCAGTGTCTAATTTAAGATGTCAAACCCAATCAGAAGTCAAGTCTTAATTATTTTTGTACCACTGTTTTTATTTCCAGGTTTGGATGTTTAGAAATGATGTGAATGTGCCTTATTTAAGTCACACCTAAATAACCAATAATAAACCTATCATTGAAACGAATTATATTTTTATGTTTGTTTTTTTTTTCACTGAAGAAGCTTCGATAACAATCAATATGAAAAGATTGGCAGGAGGAGAAAAAGGAGGAGGAGGACGAATAAGAGGAGGAGGATGAGGAGGAGGAAGAGAAAGAAAGGAGGAGGGAGAGGAGGAAGAGGAGGCGAAGGAGGAAGAAGAAGAGGAGGAGGAGTAGGAGTAAGAAAGAGAAAGAGGAGGAGGAAGAGAAAGAAAGAAAGGAGGAGGAGGAAGAGGAAGAGTAGGAGGAAGAGAAAGAGGGGGAAGAGGAGGAGGAGGAAGACAAAGAGGAGGAGAAAGAGGAAGAGAAAGAGGAAGAGGAGGAGAAAGGAAGAGGAGGATGTTGTTCCTCCAGCGGCCTCAGGGGGCAATAATGAGATCATCATTCCAAACCTGAAAAACAAACTTCAACACGCGACACAGAGGTGAGATTTATGATTTATGATTCATCAGAAGCGTTTAGAAACAAAATGTTTCTGTTTTACAACAGAAAAGACTTCAGTGATGAAGAGTAACCGGTTAGTTTGACAGATATCTGTCTAGTTAACTGACCGAGCTCCGTTAAACAGCAGCAAACCGTGTTTCTCTCTGTCTCTATGAGAGGTGAACTAACGAGTCTCTGTTCAGCCTCATGAAGATGTTTAAACCACTTAATATTTAGCTATAATTCAATACTAACACATTAATAATCATCACCAACAACACGAGTGGTCTGGTAGCGTTAACTAGGGCTCGTGTGTTGGTTTACCTGCCAGGTGTTTCAGGTGTTTAGTGTCTAAACAGAACAATGTGTAAGCTAGTTAGCTCACAGCTAGCTGAGGTTAGCTTGGCTCATGTAGCTTTACAGTCATGCTGCTGGACTTCTGTCTTTACTACCTCCCTGTTTGTAACCAGATTGACTTTATTGAAGTTAGATTATTTACCTAAACGGTAGTTTAATGTGTTTAACATCTACAGCTAAGAAGCTAGAAGTAGGTTAGCTAGGTTTGTTATGCTAACGTGCTATGCTAGGTTAGTTAAAGGCAGCTATTGTTGTGATGTAATTTAGACACAGATCTTAATGTGATCTAGTCTGTGTGTGAATCTAGATACAAATTACATCTTCATCTACTTTATACTTCTACTCCACTACATCTCAGAGGTGATTATAGTACTTTCTACTCCACTACATTTATCTGACAGCTTTTAATTACTAGTTACTTCCTGTCCAGTTAGATAGGTAGATGGATAGATAGATAGATGGATGGATAGATAGGTAGATAGATGGATAGATAGGTAGATAGGTAGATGGATAGATAGATAGATAGGTGGATAGATAGATAGATGATAGATGGATGGATAGATAGGTAGATGGATAGATAGATAGGTGGATAGATAGATAGATGATAGATGGATGGATAGATAGGTAGATGGATAGATAGATAGATGGATAGATAGGTAGGTAGATAGGTAGATGATGGATAGATGGATAGGTAGATAGATAGGTAGATGGATGGATAGATAGGTAGATGGATGATAGATAGATAGATAGGTAGATAGATGGATAGATAGGTAGATAGATAGATGGATAGATAGGTAGATGATGGATAGATGGATAGGTAGATAGATAGGTAGATGATGGATAGATGGATAGGTAGATGGATGGATGGATAGATGGATGGATAGATGGATAGATAGATAGATAGATAGATAGATAGATAGATAGATAGATAGGTAGATGGATGGATAGATAGGTAGATAGATGGATGGATAGATAGATAGATAGATAGATAGATAGATAGATGGATAGATAGATAGATAGATAGATAGATAGATAGATAGATAGTAACTTTATTGATCCCGAGGGAAATTCAAGTTCCAGCATCACAGTTCCATAGTGCAAAACATGTTAGTAAAAAGGCAGTAAAAAAGTTAGTAGTACAAAGTACAAAAAAAATATACCAGATATAAAAATACAAGGAGATGAAGAAAACTGTTAAAAGTGAATATAGTGCAGGATAACAACTGTGATACATGGCTATTAAAAAAGTGAATATAGTGCAGAAGAGACTGTTAAAAATGAGTATAGTGCAGGGTAACTCCAGTAGCTCAGTCTATGAAAGTGCACTGTGTGCATTATTATCTGTCCTGCAGACCGTCCTCCTCTTATGTTATGTAATGATAAACTGAAGGATGTTCCTTTTTAGCTAGGTGGCTGCTAGATTTGTTATGCTAAAGTGTTATGCTGGGTTACCTAAAGGCAGCTATTGTTATGATGTATTTAAGGCAAGGCAAGGCAGTTTTATTTGTATAGCACATTTCAGCAACAGGGCAATTCAAAGTGCTTTACATAAACATTCAAGAACATTGCAACAAAGTGCAAAAGAACATTAAGACATAATTAAAACAGTTATAAAACATTAAAGATTAGAAAATAAAAACAAGCTAAAAATAAAAGCTAGGATAGAAGCTAAAATAGAGTAATAACACACAAGAGTAAAAGCTCTAGTGCAGTATAAGATCATTATCTGGTTTAATAAAAGGCAGCAGCAAACAGGAAAGTTTTAAGCTTTGATTTAAAAGAACTTAGAGTCGGAGTTGGTCCTGCAGGTTTCTGGGAGCTTGTTCCAGATGTTTGGAGCATAAAAACTGAACCCTGCTTCTTCTGCATGTTTAGTTGTGACTCTGGGGACACTAAGCAGACCTGATCCAGATGACCTGAGAGGTCTGGATGGTTCATAACATAGCAGAAGATCAGAAATGTATTTTGGCCCTAAACCATTTAGTGCTTTGTAAACCAGCAGCAGTATTTTTACATCAATTCTCTGAGAGACAGGGAGCCAGTGTAGAGACCTCAGAACTGGACTGCACTTTCTTGGTCTTAGTGAGGACTCTAGCAGCAGCGTCCTGAATCAGCTGCAGCTGTCTGATCCATTTTTTAGGAAGACCAGTAAAGACGCCGTTACAGTAGTCAAGTCAGCTGAAGATAAATGCATGGACTAGTTTTTCCAAATCCTGCTACGACATCAGTCCTCTAATTCTTGCTATATTCTTCAGGTGATAGAAGGCTGTCTTTGTAATTGTTTTGGGGTTTTTTTTAGACACAGATCTTAATGTAATCTATAGTCTGTGTTTGAATCTAGCTACAAATTCTAGGTACTTTACTTGAGTATTTCCATTTTAATCTACTTTATACTTCTACTCCACTACATCTCAGAGGAAATTATAGTATTTTTTACTCCACTACATTTATCTGACAGCTTTAGTTACTAGTTACTTCCTGTCCAGTGAAAACCAGGTATTTCCAGAAGTGTTGATGTTGAATGTTATGTTATATAATGATAAACTAAAGGATGAAGTGTTCCTTTATGTGTTGAGAAAATCCTCCTCCTTCTTCAGCTAAATGAACTCTTAAAAAAGCCTCTTGGATCAGCTGGAAAATGCATCGTCACAAAGCTGAAAACAGGCTTTTTCAGAGATATGTGGTTCTCACAGGACAGCAACACTACAAACACAAACTCGGATAAAAAAGTTTGGAAATTTGTGTTTGGTTGATTATTTCTCTGTTGTTGCAATGCTAATTGGCATTGTATTTTACATCGTTAGAAAGCCTGTTTATTTACCTTCACAATGATGTCCAACTTGTATGGATCATGCATTTTGGGATGAGCAGCACAGCTGATTATTTGGATAGCGCCCAAGTGAAATTTGCCCAAATTCTCTGCCAATGCTAAACAGTGTATTCTCCTGTTGGTATTGACTCTTGTTTTGAGCTCCAGGTGCTGCCAATCAGCCTGCTGGGTGCTGCGCCCAACTAAAGCGATCATTTGGTGTCTGCTCCAAGCATCGGTATGCCACGTTTGTCTAATCTGGAAAAGGCCCGTGCGATAGGGCAAATTGAAGCTGGTGTTCCGCAAAACCAAGTTGCAGCATTATTTGGAGTCAGCCCTGGTACCATCTCCAAACTGAAGGCCAAGTTCTGTGAAACCGGTGATGTAAAAGACAGACCGCGAAGTGGGCGTCCCAAGAAGACAACACCCCAGGAAGACCGGTTCATCACCTTTACAGCACTGAGGAACCATGGGCTGTCTTCTAGAGATTTGCAGACAAGGCTTGCAGGACGTTATGGCATACAGATCTCTGATCAGACGGTCAGGAACAGACTGCACACAGCCAATCTCAGTGCTCATAAGGCTACCAGGAAGCCTGCAATGCCTGCCCTTCACCGTCAGGCCCGTTTGCGCTGGTGTCGACAACACAGACAATGGAACCTGAACATGTGGGGGAATGTCATGTTCAGTGATGAGTCCAGGTTCTGTCTGCGAAAGTTGGATGGCAGGGTCAAAGTATGGAGACGACATGGAGAACACTATGCTGATAGTTGCACCGATCGAGTAACAGCTTTTGATGGGGGCAGTGTCATGGTGTGGGGCGGCATCTCCCTCACTGGCAAAACAAGGCTTGTCATCATTGAAGGCCATCTCAATGCAGTGAGATATCGGGATGAGATTCTGCAGCCAGTGGCGATCCCATATCTCCACAATCTGGGATCAAACTCCATCCTCCTAGATGACAGCGCTCGGCCCCACGGAGCCAGGGTTATCACAGACTACCTCCACAATGTGGGAGTAGAGAGAATGGAACGGCCTGCCAAGAGTCCAGACCTCAACCCAATTCAACACTTGTGGGATCAACTTGGGCGTGCTGTACGTGTTAGAGTGACCAGCACAACCGCGCTGGCTGACCTGCAACGAATCCTGGTTGAGGAATGGAACGCCATCCCACAGCAACGTGTGACCAGGTTGGTGACCAGCATGAGGAGGAGGTGCCAGGCTGTTGTGGCTGCGTATGGATCTTCCACCCGCTACTGAGGCTCCTGGCGGTGTATTAAATGAATAAAGTGTAAAATAGCCAATATGTCTTGTTTGTTCCTTGTTACTGAAAGAGAGTTCAATCATCCAATCCACCAAACAACTCAAAACAAGAGTCAACACCAACAGGAGAATACACTGTTTACCATTGGCAGAGCATTTTGGCAAATTTTTCTTGGGCGCTACCCACATAATCAGCTGTGCTGCTCATCCCACAAATGCATG
>CAKAOH010032147.1:0-11390 GCA_916701665.1 Sebastiscus tertius
AAAGAAAATGTAAATAAATACAATACTACTACTAACTATATATAGCAATATTATCATTATCATTTTATAGTATATAATATATTATCATATATATATATTATATACTATAAAATAAAATATTCCTTTATCAGTCCCACAGTGGGGAAATTTGCAGTGTACCCCACTTTTCCATATATTATATTAATAATAATAATAATAATAATAATATATATATGTATATATATATATATATAAAATGAAAAATAAATAAATAAGCTACTCAGAGATTACTGTACTGTAGTGGGTTTCTCAGAAAGTGTCTAGGGGGCTCCACGGCGTGTAAAAGGAGTATTATAACGGATATTCTCTAGATCCATACGGGACATAATGTCGTAATGTGAGGGCAGAATCCTTCCTCCTCAGTGAGATACTGGAGCTCGTCCAGCTGGTAGAGAACAAACAACAACAAACTGCTTTCGACTAATCCGAGTCTGGGCCGACGCCAGAGAGCCAGAGAGCCAGAGATCCAGAGATCCAGAGATCCAGAGAGATCCAGAGAGCCAGAGAGCCAGAGAGCCAGAGATCCAGAGAGCCAGAGAGATCCAGAGAGCCAGAGAGCCAGAGAGCCAGAGATCCAGAGAGATCCAGAGAGAGCCAGAGAGCCAGAGATCCAGAGAGATCCAGAGAGCCAGAGAGCCAGAGAGCCAGAGAGCCAGAGATCCAGAGAGATCCAGAGATCCAGAGACGGTCATGAAGGATTCCTGAAATAGTTTGAAAGGACTGATGCCAAACTAAAGATGGACATGCATAGCTTATTTAACTTATTCAGATAGAATCTTTTGTCACCGTACGGTCATTATAGAGAGATATGATCGCATATGCATGCCACGATTAATAAATATACATCAGCTCAGTTTCTGATTAAAAGATACGGAGACGTGACTTCCTGTAACGTTTCCCTTCACGTATTCAGTTCTTACTTAGTGTTACATGAGTTGTAAGAAACTGGTGCAGAGATGCTGCTTCATTGAGATTTAAAAGCTCATCTATTTGACCTTTTGACCCTGAATCAGCTAACCATTTACAGCCTGATGATGCTTTCAAAGGAAGTCTGGAGGAAATAAGTTGCTGTTCTGTAAAGCACTTTGTGAACTTGGTGAAATGTTAATGTTATTAGTAGAGTTTAAATTGTAAGATTGATCATTTCTAATCTCTTCTGTGTCTCCTGTCTCAGGGTTTGGGCTGCAACGTCTCCACAAGTGAGTGCATTGAACTCTCTACCTTATTCCTGCTATTGTCACTCATGTCCTTGTTACTCTCATTTCTATTCTAACGTTCACACATTCCAGCTTCTGAAGGATTCTAATAATATTATTATGAAGACACATTTAGTCAGAAATATTAGGTACATATTTGTGCTGGAAAAATACAAACATGCTGCACATTCCTAAGGTCGTGACAGGTGACACTCATTCCCTTAAGCCTATTTCTGTTCCTGTGTTGCATACTTAGTCACGAACTTGTAGCGCATATTTGAGGACAAGTAACCGTAAAAAGGACAGAAGTGTCAGTCAGACAGACGATGTGAGATATACGACTGTGAGCATGAATGCAAGGGTATAAATGTCGAGAAACGGAGAGACTCAGGGCTCTCAGCCCTGAACATTTATGTTGATGGTTGTTTGCCCACTGGTGTTTATTAAACCTTTAAAAGACTCTCTTGATTTTCGAGTCCTTCTTCACAGAACTTGCCTCCACCATATTCTATCTTCAAGTATGAACTGTGATGTTCCCCAGACTAACTCAGTGTGGAGTACTTTCTCTCGTTTAAATGAAGACGTGAATGAATCCGATGTGATGTCAGTGTGTCCGTCTGTGTTTCAGGTAACTGTATGGACAGCAACTGGCTGGTTATGAATGACTACACTCCCAGCAGTCCAGAGGGGCTGCAGGTGTCTGTGGACACCAGGCGGGACGAGTCGGGACACCTGCACCCCGTTCTGGTCGCTAACTGGAGGATAAAGGACGAAGGTGAGTCGGTCTGCCGTCAGGAGGAGAAGAAGACGTCTAGTCATTATTACAGTTCAGATGACGACTTCAGAAGTGACCTCTGACCTCTGCTGTGTTTCTCCTCAGGCAGTATCGGCTTCCTGACAGCCACCGAGCTTCAAGTTCTGGTGACGCCCACCAACCAGAACATGTGCGTCCGCTATTCGTTCAAAGACAAACTCCCGATGAGAAGTCCATCAGGGGAAAAGGTGAGGACTTATAGTGACGTCATCAAATGTCATGGCCGGCAACAGGCTCTCACAGCCACGCGGCCTTCTGGAGGAAAACAATCCCGTGTCCCTCAAAGACGGGAACAGACGAAGACAGACGAAGTTGAGACACGTCTCCAAACTTCTACTTTAAACACACATTTGATAAAGTGTCAAAATACATCTTTCAGTGTAAAGTGCATTATCCTAATTTTTTAATTTTACCCAAAGTACACAAACAATAAAATATCCATAAATCATATTTAATAGGACCTTAGTCCCAGTCCTTGTAGGTGCATGCTCAGCAACCTGCGTCTCTTCAGCTCCTCTCCAGCGGCTCTCTGTGGATTATTAAACATGGAAATGAAGAACTGTTTTGTTGTTTACATTTTCATTTGCATTGATCATTGTTGTAGGTCTATGGTACGACGGTACGACGGAGTATTAGGAACGTTGAGGAGAAATAATAAATCTGAGATTTAGAGAATAAAGTCAAAATATTCTAAAGTAGTGATCTTATGTGTTATTTTCTTTTTTTCTCGTAAAGTTATGACTTTATGCTCGTAATATTACGACATTGTTTCTCGTAATATTACGACATTGTTTCTCGTAATATTGTGACTTTATTGTGTAAATCTCAGATGTGTTTCCCTCAATGTGGTCCTGATCCTCCGTAGTACATTGTCTCTTTGCCCTCACTGCATTAGACTGATATCCTATATACTCAGACTATAAACTGAGTTACCTTCATCACGATGATCACATGTTTTGCCTGAAATGTCTCTTTTGATAGTAAAGGATGCTGACCTCTGCTTAAGGGGGACACTCGTGGCTGCTTCAGTTTCGGTCTGGAGACTTTTCTCTTCTACTCTTCTACTTCAGTGTAGATGAAACATGCGGCCGCATTATAACAGAAAATATAAATATCAGACACTCACTCAATATTAAATGCAGCCGATCGAGATCAGAGTGGAAAAACAACTGTCGCCTATCTTCATGTGAAGCAACGCTGTTAAAACCGTCAACAGCAAAGTAGAATCTTCTGACAGACGATGTCATTTTGTGTTTTCAGTGGTCGTTCTCGGCTGACATGCTGGTGGTGGAGCCGGGTCAGATGTACCGGGTCTCTGTCTTCAACATCCCCAAACCAGAGCTGTACCACAGCAGCTACGACGTCAGCACTGACCTCACCGTTCCTGGTGAGCTGGAGTCTAACCCAGCAGGAACTGTTTCTATATTTCTGTCTGTTTACGCTGCTTAAGTTTTATTTTAAGATTATTCCCTGAACTCAAAAGAACCGTGTGTTTGGTGAAGTAAACAACCTGGGGAGAGTTTGTGCATCTCGGTGTCGTCTTCAGTCTGCAGAACTTTGAGTTCTCTTGACTCGACTCTCTCTGGTTTTCTCAGATTGTCCAGATCCCAAAATGCAGATGACCCAGTTCTGCATCGAGAGAGGTGAGTCCCCGACGTTCTGAAGCCCAGTAAAGCGTGAGTCAATACATCATACGGACCGCTTCTGACGTGCCGTCTTGTTGCTTGTACTGCAGGAAGTCTGTGGCGGCCGAACATCAGTCTGGCCCAGATTGGAAGATCGGCGCTGGCTGTCAGCTTCACTCCCGACGCCCTCTGTGACGAGTACCTGGTCATGGTCAGCTGCTCGGCCATCAGACACGTGGACCGGACGTACAAGGTGAGGTGTCAACGCCTCTGTATCTGAGGAAGATAAACCCATTTCCCTTCTCGGTGATTTGACCCAGAACATTACTGCGTGTGCTCGTTACAACTTCCTGTGTTTTGTACCTTAGCCTAGTTTTTACCCCACTTTAGTTTCTTTATGTCACAACAGGAAGCTGTCCTGCCTCTCTGTGTGTGTGTCTTCTGCTCATTATATTTACAAACTACTTGACTGTAATGTCCAGTATGTGTCCTCACAGAGACATGAGCCGCAGTTCATTAGTCTCCTCTGTCCTTTCTTACTCTATAGAGTAGATTCATGTCCTATTTAAACTGTCTTAGACAGTAACTCCAACAAAGTCACTACAGAAGACAGAATGAGGGTAAACTACAGACCAAGCTGGGGTTTGAATGCTCTTGAATTGTATTGTGTTTTACTGAGAGGTATCTCTTAACTCATTTAAATAAAAACAACTCAGGATGCTCGCAGTCAAAGTCTGTTTGTTGGTCAGTCAGGCTTCAGCTGGTTTTCAGCCTCTTCGTCTCCACATTGTGCGTAAGTCTAACGCAGTGAGGGCCAAAGAGACAACGTACTGCGGAGTATTAGGGCCACATTGAGGGAAAAATCATCTGAGATTTACACAATAAAGTCAGAATATTACGAGAATAAAGTCATAACTTTACGAGAAAAAACTTTGTAATATTACGAGAATAAAGATTAAAAAAATATTATTTATATGATATTCATTTTCAGAAAAGAACACAGAAAGAACGGATGAAAGAAAATGCTTATATGTATCTTTCAGGACCTTTCCTCGCTCAGAGGCCGTCCATAATAACCGTAATAACGCTATTAAAGATGCAACGTGTAGTGACTTTAATCTCGTAAACCCCCCTCCTACACTGGCCCTGATACGCCGCCGTGCATTAGTCTTAGGTGGACCTAACATCTGTTGCAGGCTTGTCGTGTTTAGCAACAAGATTGTCCCCTAAAAGCCTTTAACAGGAATCCTTCTTAAACAGAAAAGTGTTCGTGATCAAAAGCTCCAGAATTACAGTAAAAACAATGTGAACATTTCAACTGATCATTGTGTTCGTTCGTATCGCGTCTTCTTCCTGTTCACTGCTCTTAAACGCCTCAATGATAAAACTATCCTCTCTTCTCCAGGCTAACCGGACGACCCTGAACGCATCGTTCAACCTGGACAAATGGCCGAGATCTTGCTGCCAGTTTGACGCCGAGGTAAATCTGAGTTCTCTGAGTGATGTTACTAAACTTTACTCCGTGATCAGGTTCGTTAACTCGTTGACCTTCTTCTCTGCAGATCAAACCTCTTTTCCCTGAATGTGGACAGGACTGCACCCGTCGGAAGACAACTCTGAATATCTGTTCTGGTCCGGTGCCAGGTATGGAATATACCGATATCACGGTTCTATCTGTTCTACTGACTCACCCAAACACAACCAGATAAGAGAAGACATGGTATCTATCCATCTATTGATCCGGAGGGGAAGTTTGCTTTTTCAGCAGCACAAGGAAATAATAAGTACAGATAACAAACAAGCCTCCTGACCTTTGGGAACAGTTTGTGACCCGGATGCCAGGTTGAAAACAGTCGAGCCAAACCCAAACCCGCCCACCGGCCAGAGCAACTTCCTCATTTTACAGCTGAACAAGTGCACTACAAGATGTTTCTGAAGACACTTTAGGAGAGAACTAGACATTAACGTAACAGAATACTGATTCATATATTGATCAGCGCTGCCTAGTTTGACCGTTTGGTCGGAGTTAACGAGTTTCACACTTAGAAGCATCATAAAGAGTATGCAACTCCTAGAAGTTAGTATTTCAAATGTCACACGCTGAGAGCTGAGATTTATTGAAGAGTGAAGAGTATTTGAAGTTTCCTATCTACAGCAGTTCAGTGTGGTTTTACTGGTGGACCACTCCTCATAGTTCACTGATAAGAAAGACATGATGCGTCTCCGTTTTAAAAAGATCTTTCAGCAACTTCACTGCTTTCACAGAAGATATGGGAAGTTCTTACCAAGCAAAACCAACAGTGGAGCCGGTGTCCACATTAACAAGCAAACCATTCCTTTCTCTTAACGTTTATATGATCATTGGTAGGCTGCTGTAGAGCACTAGGAGCACTAGGATCACTAGGAGGACACGGAGGACACGGAGGACTAGGAGGACTAGGAGGACTAGGAGCACTAGGAGCACTAGGAGGACTAGGAGGACTAGGAGCATTAGGAGCACTAGGAGGACTAGGAGGACTAGGAGCATTAGGAGCACTAGGAGGACTAGAAGGACTAGGAGGACTAGGAGCATTAGGAGCACTAGGAGGACTAGGAGGACTAGGAGCACTAGGAGGACTAGGAGGACTAGGAGCACTAGGAGCACTAGGAGGACTAGGAGGACTAGGAGCATTAGGAGCACTAGGAGGACTAGAAGGACTAGGAGGACTAGGAGCATTAGGAGCACTAGGAGGACTAGGAGGACTAGGAGCACTAGGAGGACTAGGAGGACTAGGAGCACTAGGAGCACTAGGAGGACTAGGAGGACTAGGAGCATTAGGAGCACTAGGAGGACTAGAAGGACTAGGAGGACTAGGAGCATTAGGAGCACTAGGAGGACTAGGAGGACTAGGAGCACTAGGAGGACTAGGAGGACTAGGAGCACTAGGAGCACTAGGAGGACTAGGAGGACTAGGAGCATTAGGAGCACTAGGAGGACTAGAAGGACTAGGAGGACTAGGAGCATTAGGAGCACTAGGAGGACTAGGAGGACTAGGAGCACTAGGAGGACTAGGAGGACTAGGAGCACTAGGAGCACTAGGAGGACTAGGAGGACTAGGAGCATTAGGAGCACTAGGAGGACTAGAAGGACTAGGAGGACTAGGAGCATTAGGAGCACTAGGAGGACTAGGAGGACTAGGAGCACTAGGAGGACTAGGAGGACTAGGAGCACTAGGAGCACTAGGAGCACTAGGAGGACTAGGAGCACTAGGAGGACTAGGAGGACTAGGAGGACTAGGAGCACTAGGAGCACTAGGAGCACTAGGAGGACTAGGAGGACAAGGAGGACTAGGAGGACTAGGAGCACTAGGAGGACACGGAGGACTAGGAGGACTAGGAGCACTAGGAGGACTAGGAGGAACATGACTTTGTTCGCAGATTACCTGTCTCATGCTCTACTGTCAGGATGTAGTGAGCAGTACCTTTAAACAACGTGAATGCTGATCAGTGAACTGTGTTCTGGTTTCCACAGAGAAGCCATCCGATGCCCCCGACGTCCCCGTGTACACATTCGTGGTCCTGGGAGTGGCGTTTATGTGCGTCGTGGTGTCACTTATTATGTGCGTCGTCTGCCGGAAGCCAGGTGAGTCACAATATATCATTTATTTATCTATTGAGTTCCAACTTCCATCTAATCTGATAACTCAACTTGCCGATGATGTGCTGTCGTGCACTTTCAGGTAAACCCGGAGCTGCTGAAGAGCCTGTGAAAGTTGCCGTAGCGCGGCAGCAGCAGCTTAAACAACCCCCCAAAGTGCTGGTGATCTACTCCCAGGACCACCACCTCTACCGGGACGTGGTGCTGAAGCTCTGCGCCTTCCTCCAGGCCAAGTGTGGCACCGAGGTGCTGGTGGACCTGTTGGACTCCACCTCGGTCGGCATGGTGGGGCGCCTCCGCTGGCTCGAGTGGCAACGACGAGAGCTCAAAAACCCCTCCGACAAAATCCTGGTGCTGTGCTCGCAGGGCGTCCAGGCCAAGTGGAGGGCCATGTGCGGTCAGGGTCGGGTGACCCTGAGGGAGGACGTGCTCTCCCCGACCGACGACATGCTCACTCCCTTCCTCAACCTCTTCCTGCCGGACATGCACCAGGCCGGCATGCGGGGCAAGTACATGGTGGCTTACTTCGATGACATCTGCAGGGAGCGAGACGTGCCGTCGGTTTTTGACATCGGGGTCAAATACAAGCTGATGAAGCACTTCGAAGAGCTGTACTTCCGCATCCTGGACATCGAGAAGTACCAGCCGGGTCAGGTCAACCACATCAAGGGCATCGGGGGGGACGAATACTTCGACTGTCCCTCCGGTAGAGCCCTGAAGAACGCCATAGAAACCTTCCAGGCCTACCAGCTGGAAAATCCTAAGTGGTTTGAGGGGCAGTGTGTGGACAGCGAGGAGGAGGTCCTGGCGGAGGCTAACCTGCTCATCGACCAGCTGCAGATCCCTCCGGTCCTGGAGTGGGTTCCTCTAATCCGAGACGGCCGTCCCGTCTACGTCAACGAGGTCCAAATCAACGAAAACGACGACAGCGTTCATGTCCTGACACCTGAGCTGAACCCGGAGAGCCAGCTGTCATCGGTGGCAGAACTCACGCCGCTGGTGAACCCCGAGGGAAGACGTCCGTATCTGTCAGACCTGGACGAGGTGTTGACGGATCACGTGTATCCTCACGGCCCCAGACCAGGATCCGTCTACATGGTTGAGCCCGTTTTGAACGACGTGCCGCCACCGAGACAGAACTGGCTCTCCGTCCAGGCAGAACCCTTCGGTCAGACTCCCACCGAGGACGAGGAAGAGGATTCCCTGCTCCCTATGAGCCAACCCTCTGCTCGTTGGGACCCGAGAATCCCGGCGCTGCACGACTCTCTGGACTCAAACCCTCGAGAGCCCTCCGGCATGCAGAGTGAATACTTCCCTCCGTCTGAAATGGGCTGGCCTCAGCCTGTGGAGATGGAGGAGGAGGAGGAGGAGGAGGAGGAAGAGGAGGTTCTGGAGCCCAGTGGAAAGGGGCCAAGCAGCGGATCTGATCAAGGCTACATCTCCAAGATGTCCTCCCAGAATGAACCCCCTTTCACAGAGGATCCTCTGGCGGCTCTGAGGAGACTGCAGGAGCAGCTCTTTCTGGATACTCTGACGTAGAGTATCACAGTCCAAAGTACTGAACCTCCACTCTCCAACCCACCGGTGTAGGAGGGTGTAAGACACGCCTTCTGTGAGGGGTTTATATGTTACATATCCAATGTGTGTTGATGAATAGAATAATCCATGTTATTAATATGTTGTTTGATCAAATCAGACGAAGATGATAACGCCTTCACAGAACAAAGAAGCAGACAGCGACTGTACGTGTGAATTTGTGTGTATTCGGTGAACAACAGTTGTCTGAATGACGGTTTGACCTCATTTGTAAAAGAAACTTCATTATGCCCTTAAACACAAATATGGCGTGTGACTATATCAACCTTCTTTCAGCTGTGTCCCCGTCTCCGGCGGTGTGAAACGGACTCAAAAGGAAGTAAAAAGATAAATATAAAAACATAATTCAAAGCGGTAAACACCCCCAGCATAAATCCCGCTGTCCTTCCTGCCTCCGTCAGTTTAAACTGAGTTGTTTTTAGTCTGCATTATGATTTAAACGTCTTCATATGTGTGTAATATTATCATACGATCTGCTCACTGAGCTCTGATTGGTCAGCAGGTGCTTTTATACGAGTTGATTTCTTATCTGGAACATAACCTGCTCCGGAGCAGGTCAGCTGTTCAGCATCAGTTACCATGGTGATCTACCCAGCATCAGTTACCATGGTGATCTACCCAGCATCAGTTACCATGGAGATCTACCCAGCATCAGTTACCATGGAGATCTACCCAGCATCAGTTACCATGGTGATCTACCCCGGTAAGAAGTGATCCAGCTTCGTAGGACAGAAAACCCTGAAGGGTTAAAGCTTGAAGTTACCTCGCTGACCACAAATCGTGCTTCGTAGTCCAGGCCTCTGGTGGCGGGAGGACGAAACGAAAATACAGTTTTCTTCTCATTTCTGCCACTTAAGATTTAATCCAGTAAACAAACTATCAAAACGTGCACGGACCCTGGATGTATTATTGACGAGCCCTCGGGGCAGCTGGTAGAGGACAGAGATGAAGATGGCCAGCCAGCATGTATGACTGTTGAACATTGTTCCATGATATGATTATTATACTCTTCACTTCCTCTGATCTGAAGTTTACTGATTTCTTTCTGCAGTCAAACTGAACATTGAAGGAAATCTTCTCAGGTGACGTGTCGTCTTTAACATTTAGCCTTTCATCATGAGAGGAAGGTGAAGGGATTCTGGGAATGAGGTATATTGTAAATATCAGTTTCATCAGTGTGCATTCTCTTTGTTGAATAATGTCTCTAACAGCACTTATTTTTATAATTTCCCTCTGTAGTAATCTATAATAAATATCAAATACAATCACATTGTTCAGTATACTGTCCTCAGATTTATTTCAGGTTTCAATCACATAATAGTCTGTCTTACATCTACAGCACATAGACTGGATTATACCGGTACAGATATACAGCACGCCACTTCACGGTACTATCTGTCAACAACAGCGATGTTCTGTGTTCCCTGTAAACGAGTTGGAAGAGAAAGAAAGCCCGTATGGTAGAAGAGGGTTCAGATCGCACGTAGAGGCTGAATCTGTGGAGCTCCTTCTGAGTATCCATGAAAGCCTTTGGTAGTTTCAGTGTTCATGCAGGTTAAAGGCCCACTATGATGCAGTTTCAAGTTCAATGTTAAAACCAACGGTCCTGCTTGTGATCCAACGGAGCAACGCTTTAAGCTTCATGTGCAAATCCAAATAAACGTAGTTCGAGAGCCTTTCCAACAGCGTACAGGTAGGTAGGACACATACTGGATGCACAGCTTCAGCAGATTACTGGCACAAGGAAATCATACAAAATAGTATAAAATAGAACATTTGAAATACTTTGGCAATATTTATGAGAAGCAATAAACAGTGCAGCGTGAGAAACCAAGCTGGGAGAAGCACTGAAGCGGTCGACTAGAGAGTAGCAGCAGCAGCTCTGGGATCTGTAGGAGGTCAAACAGACGCCTGGTGAAACGCCACGCCAACAAACTACAGATATCTATTCATCCAACATGCTGCTGCATCTTCTGGAAGTGAAGGTTCATTCTGGAGCTTTTGAGTAATCTCATTACTGGCGTTCAACCACACCTCACACCTCACACCTCACACCTCACACCTCACACCTCACACCTCACGGTCTACATCAGCAGAGAGTCTCAGACCCGGGTCAGACCCGGTATTAAGATGCATCCTCAGTGATCGGATCACACGTGAACAGGACCCGCTGCTTTTGCCAGACAACAGGCTGTAGGGGGACAGAGAGCCGGAGGACAGACAACAGGCTGTAGGGGGACAGAGAGCCGGAGGACAGACAACAGCCTGTAGGGGGACAGAGCTCCAGAGAGCCGGAGGACAGACAACAGCCTGTAGGGGGACAGAGAGCCGGAGGACAGACAACAGGCTGTAGGGGGACAGAGAGCCGGAGGACAGACAACAGCCTGTAGGGGGACAGAGAGCCGGAGGACAGACAACAGGCTGTAGGGGGACAGAGCTCCAGAGAGCCGGAGGACAGACAACAGCCTGTAGGGGGACAGAGA
>CAKAOH010032168.1:0-10460 GCA_916701665.1 Sebastiscus tertius
GTGTGTGTGTGTGTGAGTGTGTGAGAACATAAGGCCAGTCAATACTCACTCAATACCCACAATCATCTATCAGGTCTGTTGTGGTCCGGTCAGTGATTGTGTTTCATCTGCCATTAAGTAGGTCGGCCGGGAATTTCCACCCCGACATAACACATTTCTCTGGGAGACAACAGTGTGTGTGTGTGTGTTTCAGTGTGTGGTTATATGGAGAACATGCTTCACTTGGTTCCAGACTTGTTCTGGTTTGTTGGCCATTTGAAACGGTCAGGAGAATGGCTGCTTCTTCCTGGTCGAAGAACAACTCAGCCAATCAGAGCCTTTGAAGTTCAACTCATTCAGTCATCTCTTTTATTTCAAATTCATGGTCTTTTTAAACTAGGACTGTCAATCGATTAAAATATTTAATCGCGATTACTCGCATTATTGTCTGTAGTTAATTGTGACTAATCACAAATGAATCCCACATTTTGTATCTGTTCAAAATGTACCTTAAAGCGAGATTTTGTCAAGTATTTAATACTCTTATCAACATGGGAGTGGACAAACGTACTGCTTTATGCAAATGCACGTATATATGTATTATTGGAAATCAATTAATAACACAAAACAATGACAGATATTGTCCAGAAACCCTCACAGGTACTGCATTTAGCATAAAAAATATGCCCAAATCATAACATGGCAAACTGCAGCCCAACAGGCAACAACAGCTGTCAGTGACTATGACTTGCCCCAAACTGCATGTGATTATCATAAAGTGGGCATGTCTGTAAAGGGGAGACTCGTGGGTACTCAAAGAACCCATTTTCATTCACAGATCTGGAGGTCAGAGGTCTTTGAAAATGGCCATGACAGTTTTTCCTCAATAAAATTTAGAGTGAGTTTGGAGCGTTAAAAATCGCAAGTGGCGTAAAAGAAATTAGTGGCGTTAAAGCGAATTTGCGTTAATGTGTTATTATTGAATGAACTTTGACAGCCCTATTTTAAACATTTTTCAGTTTAAAATGTTTCACGGCGTCGATTTAATCTGTTTTTGGTTCCCCTCATCATAATTCATTTTAACTGATGGTAATAAAACTCTGTGGTTGGATCTGTATGTAGCTGATGGACAGGTAGGTGGATGGATTAATGGACAGGACTGGTAACAGTAACATTGTCTTTGTTCGTCTGTGTGGACTCTGGGCGGTTGAGCTGTGAGTGTGTGATGATAATGACAACATTCCCCCGGCTGCCCGCGGCGCTCCCGCTCATTATACTGGTGCGTATGTGTGTGCGCTTACAGGGACAGCAACAATACGAGTCCCGACTGGGCTCTGCCACATTAGCCCGACAGAAATCACAGCTAAGTGAAGTGTGAAATTAATAACCGAACGGGAGAAAAGAGCTGACTGTTGTCTTCTGTTGGAAATAACCTGCTATCTTCCATACAAGAGCTGGCTTTCATCTAATGGAGCTTTCTGTTTCTAGCTGGACAGGATGGATCTCAATCAGGAGCCTCTTGTGTTTTATCAATATGGATTATTGATCATTTTCAATAGAAGCACTCAATAACGTTTGGCTCAAAAAGCGAAGTGCCGATCTATGGATGCGTTTGGGCAAAACATAGAGATGTTTATTGTTAAAGTTAGATAGATATAATATGAAAACTGTAGACTACCTCTCAGCCCTGGTAACGTGTCCCACATTGTCTCACACAAACATACTCTTTGTCCCACATTTAGCTTGTTGGGGTCTGATCACCAACCAAGAGGCTTCTTAGTGATTTGCTTTGACTTTTAGATTATGGAGGCTTGAGGTGAGACTTCATTACTGGCTGAGTACTGATTGTTATACAGACCAGTACCAAGCAGCGTTATCATTCTGGGCCTTCATTGAATACGTCAGTCAGTATTGACTAGTTGTGCCAGTGGATTGATTTCTAATCTCTGCAGCCTCAGTGTGTCAGAGAGAAGTGACCAAAGTCAAATATGTTAATGAAACATTTTCTTTATTACCTATTATAACCCTGTAAGTGCTGGGAGCCTGTTAATTCACCCGATTCAACTGTTACCAGGCCATTAAATAGGTGTTATCGGTCACTATAAGCACCATAGATGTGGGTCATTAGGGGCCTGCTACGCCTACTACGTTGTAAAAGTGAAAGTGAAACTTAAAAGCACCATGTTCTAACATAAAAACTGACATAAAACCGCGGCCGTTATGAATCGCTATCATGAATCTCCCAGAGAACCTGATATGGAGAGGGCAGAGAAGAGTACCGGCTGCTTGTGAGAACTACCGGTATGCAAAAAAAAAGTCACGGTACGCCAAGGAGTATAATGAAGAAGTGCCGGTACTGTGTTCAGTGAGTACCGGCCCACTTCGAGCACTGCTTTTATTAACTAAAAAGTGGGTCAGTTTAGTCCCAAAATGTATTGAAGTTGTACATTGACATTAGTATATTTACAACATAAAGCATACTTGAGGAAACTTGAGTATACCTCATAAAATAAACTTGAAGTACACTACATTTCCGTAAGGTTTGCTGTTGATCAATGTGTTGACAGTCACCACCACCGGCGCCTCACCGCTGGCTCAAAATGAGACTTGACATGTAAACAGGCAGCAGAAGTGATTAAAATGAAAAGTATTGACGAGTAAAAAGCCCCGACTGAAACACAAGGCGTGTCTTCAGCTTACAGGCCCGGTGGGTTTGTAAATACGATTCACAGGCGGCAGCTTTAAACCGTTCTGATCAGCGCAACGCGTGAACATATGGAGCTGATGGTGATTACTTTTATTGTCCTGTATTGTTGTCGCCATGTGTTCAGTATGTCGGAGTCTCCGTCAATATCACCTCCTGGGGCTTCAGCACGCTTCTCCTCCCTGCTCATTAACTATTTACTGATTCCATCAACACACACTTCCACCACATCTATCAACACACACACACACACAGAAATAGTTCCACATCAACACACTTTGCTCTGGCATTTATCTCTTTCACCAACGCACTCCCTACAGTGCATGTACACATATATACACACACACACACACACACACACACACACACTGTGGAGAAAGACATGGGACGAGGGATCCATTTTTCATTCCCAGCATGCCGAGGGGAAAGCAGAGATACTATAATCATACCCAAGAGAGGGGGAGCTAAAGGAGGAGACGTGGAGCGGTCAGAGAGAAAGAGATGAAGGTTGAATCCAGATGGATGAAATCTGAAGAAACGGGGAGAAATGGAAAAAAAAAAGGAGAAACATTGAGGTGGGGTGAAAATGCAAAACACCAGACAGGGGAGATGAAAGAGGGAGAAAAGAGGAGAGATGGAGTCTTAACCATTAGAGAGAGATTTCTACTTTCAGGCTCTCTTTCACCCCTCACCTCTATCAATCCTCTGGTCTTTCAGAGTCTAATGGAAGTCAAGTTGAGGATTGAAGCCGTGAAGATTACTGAAAACTACAAAACCCGGACAGCCCCGATGGACTTAATTCAGTACGTGTCAGAAGATAGACCATATCAGCTCATCCTTTGAGAAGGAAGATATCCTGATATCTGAACAGACTACGGGAACGGTGGAGAATTAAGAAAAGCTGAAATATTGCAAAACAAATCTAAAAAAAGAGAAGATGCAAGAAAGACTGGAAGAGATTGTTTTGAACTAGGGCTGTCAAAGTTAATGCGTTAATAACTTTATAATAGCCATGCACATGTATAGATGGTTTAGAAACCAATTATTAACCATTAACAAAGTATTAACTATCTATCTAAATTATGTTTATAGATGCTTTACAAAGTATTTATCAACCATTTAACAAGGTATTATAATCATCAGTTGCAACTTTATAATAGCCATCCAAATAATGTTTATAGATGGATTACAAACCAATTATTAACCATTAACAAAGTATAATATATATATATATAGACAAACATTACAAACACACACACATATATTTATTTAATGTTTATAGATTGTAGATTGCATAGATTTTTCAAAGGTTTGAAAATAATTTGATAATCATTAACAAATACGTATAATATATAGTATATAAAATGTTATAATGTGTGCAACAATAAACTGTTAAAATAATTATTAGTAAACATTATTAATTATCATTTAATTGTTTGTCAACCGTAAAATAACTATTAACTATGTTCAATTTACCATTTATAAATGATGGTTATTATAAAGTTTTAACAAACATAAATTTCAAACTGAAATCTGTTGATTTCTGCTAACACAGATACGAAATATGAAGATATTAAAAAAACAAATCATGATGGGAGAGACAATGAAACTGAAGATGGAATAGAGCCAACTGAGACGGCAGAACGAGAATCATTAAATCTCACAAACTGTGTTTTTGTCACCTGGCTGTCATCAGAAACCGGCCGAGAATACGATGTACTCAGGCCAACATGGTCCAATCAGTCATTACGCTCAATTATAATAATTATAATCAATCCTCTAGATAATAACTCCAAAAAGGCATCAGCATCCCAATAAACAGGGCTGTTTTTCTTAATTTCTAAAAATGCATTTTGAAGATGGAAGATTTTCATCACCGTTGAAGGGAGAGAAAACAGAGAGGAGAAGAACACAAACACCTCAACACACATTCACCTGCTCAGAGGAAAAACACGTCTGCTGTGTTTTAGATTTTAGACGCTCCTGGAAACCTCCAGTGTTTCTTCAAAACACTTAATTATGATTCATAATCCAAACACATTTACATTTTACCTTCCAGGGATTTCACTGATGCTTCTGTCAAAGCAACAATAATCTACAACATTTCCTCCCACATAAACGTTGGTTCCTGTTTCTCTGTCTGGTGCGTGTAGCTCTACACCCCACACTGTTGCAGCCATACTTGCCAACCTTGAAACATTTCTCTCGACGAAAATAGTCTGAAAATATGTTTTTCTTTCTTTTTGTACAATCTGTCCATCAAACATTGATATTACTCCGGTTTAGCTCTGCACATGCAGCTTGTCACTCAGAAACATTTGCCGCCCTCTTGGCCATAACATAATACGAGTGATTACCATTTCATTTCTTGAAAAAGAAAACAAAGCATGTAAATGAACACGTAAATCATTTAAAGTGCGTAATATTGGCTTTCAGCTGTATGAGAGGGGCACAGAAAGATATTACAGAACACATTTATTCCTTGGGTTATTACAGTCATGATCCTATTATGTAAAACCACAGAGTGTAAACATGTATCACTGCCATAATGGGTTTCATAAAAATCATGTATTAACTTTACAGTCACACAGAGCAGTTCAGTGCCTTGCTCATGGGCAGGATTTAGAGTAGTGTTTCAACTTTCCACATCTAGTCACAGAATATTTCCATGCGTAGGCTGAGCGAATGTATTGTAGATTTAGCATTAAAACTGTTGTCATTAAGCCGATCCCAGCCGACATTGGGCGAAGGCGGGGTACACCCTGGACAGGTCGCCAGTCCATCGCAGGGCTGACACATAGAGACAGACAACCATTCACACTCACATTCACACCTACGGGCAATTTAGAGTCAACAATTAACCTAACCTGCATGTCTTTGGACTGTGGGAGGAAACCGGAGTACCCGGAGAAAACCCACGCTAACACGAGGAGAACATGCAAACTCCACACAGAAGGGCCCCAAGCCGGATTCGAACCTGCAACCCTCTAGCTGTGAGGCGCCAGGTCTCATAAACAGCAAATTCATTTAAACTGGGTTGAAAAACTATGAAATCTGGTTGCCATGATAATGAAGTACATCTGACTGTTAACCACACCCCCAATCTCTGTTTGAGAAATAATGTTTAATCAGAAAACACGAAGTAAAGCAGTTTTTTGACCCACCCATCCGTTCGCCGCTCTTTAAATTTCCCAGTTTACAATTACGTGGATAACATACGAATTGATTTCATGAATAAAAATGCAAAATTTGTGTTTATGTACACGAATCAATACATTGAATTTTGTGACTGTTTCACAAATTGATGTGCGACTGGGCTGATTGTTCACATCACGGTGATGCATCCTAACAGCATCCATACATGTTTCCACGCTCTGCTTGATACTGTATCTGCATAAAGACGGTAGAGTAACACACGCTGCGTCGCTCCAAGTTTAAGTCACACAGATTACCTCCCTCTTGTGTGTTTAAGATTCAGAACTGCACAGCAAACACATCAGTGATCCATGCCATCATTTCCCTCCTGATGATCTGAACTACCGTTACAGATGATGGAGTCTGGCAGCGTCTCATTCTCAACAAAATGGTTGTCATGAGATTATGTTTATGGACACATTCCCTCCTATAGCATTCCTATATAAATATATACTGTATGATCCGTTAGCAGTGCATGACAAAGACTTCAGACAGGGAAAGCGGTGCGGTGAGATGATGGTGAATACCATTATTAACACATCCACCAAGTATACGCTGATCCTGTGCAGGGTTGTGGGTGACTTCCATATAGTCATATAGACGCTTTTCATCTAGAGCAGGTCTAGACTGTAATCAAAAGTAAAAGTTGAAATAAATGTATATAAATATGACTTATGTCAATGTTAGAATATAACATTGATTATTATTATCGATGCATAAATGTGTAAACAGCATTTTAAAGTAGATGGGGCTAATTTTAACTACTTTATATTCCTTTGGGTGGTTTAAATTATTAATAGACATATTTTATGAGATGATCATATATTTCTATGTAAAACTATTTACCAAAGTAAATAAAATAAAAGCAGTGAAGTGAAACGTGCAATATCTCTCTCTGAAATGTTGGAAAGTAGAAGTATAAAGTATTACCTCGTAATTGTACGTAAGCACAGTACTTGAGTAAATGTACATTCCACCTCTGGATAAATTATCGGTGTATAAATATACATTTAAGGAAATACAGTTGTTGATATTTGAGTTTCATCACTGAATAATAATAAAGAGCTGACACGACATCAGGGTAAACTACTGAAATTATTTCTCTTAGCCTCATATTACCTTTAGAGAAGACGGCCTTAGGGCTGCAACACCTGAGTATTTATATTAACATTTGATCTGTGATTAGTTTTTCAACTAATCATGAAAAATCCACCATATTTTCTTTCTTTTTTTGTCTGACAAACAGCTGCAATAAGCTGGATTTACAGGATATTTACAGCATTTTGATGTGATAAATGAATTTTAATCAGTCAAAGCTTCAGCAATATTTTGAATCCTAAAAAACTGGCTAGCTAGAAATCAGCTGCTGAAGTTACTTTCAGCACTCTGTCTTCGACTTTGGACTATATGTCTTCAGTATATCGTCCTGTGGATGCAGCAGCAGTGCATCATGGGATTTGTAGCAACATGTTACCACCTGGCGTTCAGCTCAGAACCACGGCTGAATACAAACGAGCTGATTGTGTCTCCAGAGTGTTTCTTCTCTCCGCTGCTGATGGCCTAATGAGCCGACAGCCCATTAAGACTAATGCAGTTTAGACATCTAAACAAGAGAATGAGTTCTTAAAGAAAAACACGCAGACGATGTGAGAGGATGGATCCATTCTTTACTCTCTCTCTCTCTCTCTCAGTCAAAGAGTAATGCTTGTCACTTTTCCGTACTAATATCACATTGTGTTTCCATATGTGTTTTACTTAGTTTACATACTTATTTTAAGCCCAACCATGACGGAAGTGGTTTTGTTGTCATTCTTGTACAAAGTGAATAAGCACACTAAAGAGCATAGTGTTTTAGTTTTCAGGTTTGACTCTGAACAGTCTTTTTCATCTCTCTCTCTCTCTCTCTCTCTCTCTCTCTCTCTCTCTCTCTGTAAAGGATGCCGCCGAAAAAGTAAAGTCGTTTAGAAAAGCAGCTGCTGGGGTTTTCTCTCTGTCTTGGTGTGTGTGTGTGTGTGTGCGTGCATGCATGTGTGTGTGTGTGTGTGTGTGTGTGTGTGTGTGCGCTCATTACAGCAGATCTGCCAGGTTCAGTATGAAAAAGCATAAATACAGCTTCCCTAATGACCCTGGTTACCGCGGCAACAGCATCCCATTGAGACAAATCTGACAGCAAAGTGAGGAGGAGGAGAAGAGGTGACTGAGATGGAGGGAGGAAGTGGGGGCGGGGGTGGGGGAGAAATAGAGAGGGAGGAAGAGGAAAAAGAGTAAGGAGGTGTATATTTAGGAGACAAGCAAGAAGAGGGTGAGAGGGTAGATTGATGGACAGAAATAGAAAGAATGGAGGGAAACGAAAGAGAGGAGTAGTTAGAGAAGAAGAGAGCAGATGAGAGGGACAGGAAGAGTGAGAGAAATAAAAGAGAGTGAAAGGCAAGATGAGAAGACACATGATGAGCATCTACGTTAATAATAACACTGTATTGTCCATAAAGCCTGTAGAATCTGTTACCTGTTATCATGTAAACAATCTTGTCCAGTTTTAAAGCAGCAGTAGGCAAGTTTGGGGCAACCATGATTAAAAAAAGTCACTATCCTAAAAAAATTCTGTTCCTCTGTGTCCTCCGGTGCTCCTAATGGCATCTGCAAGATTTCACAGACCGGAGGAAAACAAGCAGTCAGAGCTGATCTGGAGTCTACCGTCTCTGAGCAGCTGTCAATCACTCGCCAACTCCGATCAAACGGTCAAACTAGGCAGCGCTGATCAAATATGAATCAATATTCTGTTACTGTAATGCCTATTTCTCTCCTCAAATGTTTTCAGAAACATCTTGTTGTGTACTGTTTAGCTGTAAAATCAGGAAGTTTGTGACCCGGCTGCCATGTTGAGATCAGTTGAGGAAATACCAAGCACCACCCACCAGCCGGAGCACAGCCAATAGGAACGCTCTCTCTCTGAAATGACCTGTGATTGGTCACAGTACCCCGGCTAGATTTTTAAAGCCTGAAAACAGAGCCATGAGGAGGTGCAGAAGTCTAGTTTTCTCTCAGAACACTTGAATTACAATATGCTGAAAGGTTATTATGGGATTTTTGCCCAATGATGCCACAAAATATTCTGCCTACTGAAGCTTTAAAGCAAAATCCCAAAAACCAACACCAGAGAGAGGAGAGGAGATACTGGAAGGGAGAGAGTGGAAGAGACGCTGTAGATCAGGTGAACAGAAGAATGGTGAGGTGGGGGAGGGAGAGGAGAAATGAAAGTAGAGGAAATGGGGGAGGAAGAGAAAGAGGACAAGGAAGGTGGAGAGGGAGAAAGATTGAAGGACAGAAACTGAAAGAATAGAGAAGAAAAGAGAGAAAAAACAGGTAGATTGATGGACAGAAAAAGAGACACATGGAGGAAGAGAAAATGGGAAAAAATAGATGAAGCAAAACGTTCAGACAGAAAGAGAGAGACAGACGGAGCAGAGATAAAAATGGATGGAGAGAAAATATGAAGAACGAAAGAGAAGAAGAAAGAGGAGAGTGGGATTTCACGAGCATTTACTGTGCTTTTACACAACTGTGAGCGTGTTTTGTGTGTAGTAGGACGAGGTGTGTGATGTCCAGACAGGCCCGGGCAGCGAGGAAATCAAATGGAATGAAATAAGCCATGCACACACACACACACACACACACACACACACACACACACACACACACACACACACACACACACACACACACACACACACACACGCACACTTCTTTGATTTGCTCGGTTTGATTCCTGACGTTTGATTTTCTCTTCAGATGTTGAGGTTTTCTTTGCCTCCCAGCAGCCGTTTAGTTTAACTCAGACAGACGGAGCCTGAAGCCTCCAGAGAGGTGTTCAGGTGCTCCGAGGCAGCCAGGAAGAAGAAAAAATCAAGAGATTTCCAAAACACTGTAATCTGTACTGTAGCTGTTTCCTCTAGTCTTTCACTGTTGTGTCTAAAAGGACACAACTGAGAAAACTAAGAGAAAGAAATACTCAAGCAGGAGCAAAAATAAATGAAAACTGATGAATATTAGTTAATGCCAGAGATTCACACACCAGGGTCACACCAGAGGGGAAACATATTCAGTTTTCTTTCCTGGGAGTTAAAGGTAAAATCAAACTTTTAACATAAAAATGCTGTTACAGTGTACTTATTATTTAGATATTTTCACTTATTTAAAGTCACCAGAATGCATATGTTGATGTGCGAATGAATCGCCCCCAGTGTGTAATGGCTTTTAGTCCAACTTTATGACTTCATGGCTCCCTACTCCTCTGCAGCAAACCCACAACACGTCTGCATCCAATCACATCTTTCTATTGATTCTGAGAGCAGTATGCAACACCACGTCTAAAATTAGCTTCACGTTCAGACTGAATTAACCTGTGTGTGTGTGTGTGTGTGTGTGTGTGTGTGTGTGTGTGTGTGTGTGTGTGTGTGTGTGTGTGTGTGTGTGTGTGTGTGTGTGTGTTCGCGTGCACGTGCATGTGCGCGCACGTGCGTGATTGCTTATCATCTCCTCTTCAAATCTCATGAGGTCATCAGAATCCATTACAGACCTCATT
>CAKAOH010032174.1:0-21501 GCA_916701665.1 Sebastiscus tertius
CATTTCTTTCCCCCTCCTTCTCCATCTCTCTCTCTCTTTTTCCTGCTCTTTCTTTTCGTGCGAGACAAATTTTCTCACACCCATCAGTCCAACCTCACACCTCCTGACAAACTATATTATCTCCGGACTGCCTCGCCCAGTGTAGTGCCCAACTCCACCAACCCCCTCTACACACAGACACACGGCTCCGGCCCTCAGAAAACAGGCCGACACCTGACAGTGGGGAAGCTCTCACTCCGAGTGGCCTGAAAACAAAATCACCTCTGAAACCATCAGGATGAGGATGTCACATCTTATGATAGCACGGGTGTTATTCAGGGAACAAACCCCTTCTACATATCAGGGAAAGCATACATTCTCATTTACATCATTAGAAAGACTGTCATGATACCATTGAGCAAATGTTCTGAAGAGTATGAAAGCTCCTGCTTTTCTTCCAGATGCAGGTTTGATTGCGGCAACGTAAGAACAGCTGCTGCCAAGCCAAGCGTAAAAAGTCAATTGAGCCTTGGGTTTATATCTAGATGGCAACCGGCTGCGTGTTAAGATTTGAGTGTGCCTTCATCAAATCAAATAAGATCAGGAGAAGGAAAATAACAGGACGTGACCATGCCTCCTCTAAATCGCTTCTGTAATAAGGTTTTAGATTATACTTAAGAGGGTATTTGTGTTTAATCGAGTGTATTTGGGCTGTGGTCAGGAACACCTTGGTGAAATCAAGCTAAGACCGTAGACTGTATATAAGAAGTGGACGTAGCCACTTTTTTTGTGTTAGGCTGTCGCCATCTTAGTATTTGCATCCAGAAGTGACACGAGAGGGTGGAGCTAAGTACAACCGAACACTGAATAAGACATTTTTAGGCGACCGAAAAGGTTATAATTAACTTTCATGAACTGAAAACACACTGTGAAAGGCTTAAAGATGAAAATGCAGACAACTCCCAGACTGGACAACGCCGTGGTAGCGACCTGTCAATCACAAGGTAGCCACGCCCTAAAGCATACCCTGCTTTATGGTCTATTTGACTCTAAATGGGACCATAATTTACTAAATGAATATCATGCTGTATTGAAGAAGACTTGAAACTAGCGACTGAGACCATAAACTCATGTTTACAATGTTTACTGAGGTAATAAATCAAGTGAGAAGTAGGGCAATTTTCTCATAGACTTCTATACAATCAGAATTCTTTTTGCAACCAGAGGAGTCGCCCCCTGCTGGACATTAGAAAGAATGCAGGTTTAAAGCACTTCCTCATTGGCTTCACTTTTCAGACCTGGAGGTAGCCCACTGGTTAAGACAAACAACACAATGGGTTTAGTCTAAAAGCATCTAAATAGCAGGGCAGTTAATATATTATGTGGATGTGTTCTCGTCCTGAAAGTAGATGGAGATCAAGATGAACTTGTGATTTATTGAAGGTCATAGAAATCTTGTTTTAAAGACCTCCTCCCATACGGTTGAGTCTGGCATGGTTGGCCACACTACTCTGGCTTTGTTTACAACCAAATGGATGCCAAAGAAGAGCTGAAGAGCTGAAGCTAATGTGGCTATTGGTTAATGAAGCTAATTCCACAGGAAGGGCTGTGGCCAGATTTCATAGCAGATGGACAAGGAGAGGAGATGGGAGGACGTAAATTGGGATCGGGTAAAGAGAGATTAAGTTGCAATCAAATTCCAAAATAATGATCAAACTGCATGTCTCCATCCCCATTCGTCCTCCCTCCATTCTCTCCTGTGCTTGAGGGATAACTAATGTCCCTGTTCCTGCTGTTTGAATTGATTGTGTATTCCAGTTGTGTGTCTGGTTAGTTAACATGCAGAGCACATTGAACCAGGTGGTTCTGGGGCACAGAGCTGTAATTTCTCTCACTGGGAGTCAGGTTTAAGAAAAAAAGAACCAACAGCGAGCAAACATCAACAGAGAAGGAGGTTTCAGTATAAAAAACACAAAGCCAATATCCATCATATATAACTTTTAAATGTTTTATTTCTTCTTATACTTACCTCAGAGTTTAGGCTGCTTTGAATTCCATCAGGAATAAATAAATGAATCATGACTCTACCTCTGCTTTACAAGAGTGCTGAGACGTGTGCTGTCTGCACTTCCCCGCCTCATGATTGTTTGCTTCCTGTGAGACTAATAACATTATTCAATACAGTTTATAGCAGCGCTGCTGTCACGCTGAACTTTATAATAACTGCAAAAGCTCATACAACTCTTTGTGGCATCAGAAAGTTTCATGATATTGGCAGCAATAAAAAAGAATTTATAGTCCTCAAAGTGAAAATAAGGTTAAAAAGTGTCTTAAATTGAATCAAATTGCGGCAGTAATCTCCTGCCACAGTATCCAATGCATTATCAATGCTCCAGCACATATGGTTGGCACATCTTGGTAGCCAATAGCGTATCTCCAACAGGGTTATCAGCTCCCCCCCCATGGGCGCTTCTTCCAATCCCACTAGACGTCCCGCTCCTACGCGTGATTGGCTGAGTGGGCAGTTGGCATACTTTCCCCGTCTTCCCTTTTTGCGTTACTTTGTTCCCGTTGGCTGTGTTGGAGGTGATATAGAGTTCATTTTGGGATTACAGCTCAGCTGCCGGGCCTGTGGCAGAGCTCGGGTGTTAACAAAGAGAATTATGAATCTTTTGAAATCCTGACAGAAGAGCGTCTGGCGAGGAAACGTATAAACGAATTACCCTGCAAAGCAGTACACCAAACCTGAGCGGAAGCAAAGCCGCTGCTGTTGTCTGCGAGTTGATCTTTAAGCAGCGGGGTGTGTGTATGTGTGTGTGTGTGTGTGTGTGTGTGTGTGTATTCATGCGTGTTTGTGAATTTTTCTGTATCTGTTTCTGTGTGGGTGTGTATTGCTTGCAGGTTTGCACCAGACAGAGGGAGAAATGAAAGCTTTTTTCACAATGACACCCGATACACGACACGTCCAGCTGTGATTTCGCCGTCAATATCAGCAGCACATGTTCGGCTTAAGCACTTTAGGTGTGTTCTTTTTTTTCCCCCCCTCTCACCTCAGTCCCCCCCTCACTGTGATCGATACAAATACCTCGTCCAAGTCATGTTGTCACATCTCATTTTGGAGTTTTTACAGGATCAGTCTCAGCCAGTTGGCACACACTACTACAAATGTAGCCATGTTTTTCCCCCCCCCCTATCTTCCAGCACCAGTCAAATGTAGCCAGAGCCAAGATCTCAATTATTTGTGGTAGATCAGGAGCGCTGCAGGGTGTCCGTGCTCTCTCGCTGTGTGGGAGCACAAAAGGTGCGACGGTAGCTGTCAATATGTAGACACTATTCAACTCCATTAGTCATTTTCCAGTCGCTGTTATTGCTGAATTACAGTTTTTTGTAAGAATACTTTTAAAGGTGCTCTTGATAACATTCGGCCACTAGATGTTGCATTCTCCCTCCCTCTTTCTGTTGCGTTTACTTCACAGCAAGTGGTTGCCAGGCGCTTACCGTCAATCTCAGCCATTTATTAATTTGCTTTCACACTAACTGACGACCCGAAGATACCATGTGATACCAACGTCGGTAAACTATTGGCTCACAAGCCTTGTTAGAAGTGGAAACGTGTCAGACATCTTCCACAGAGATAAATAAAACATTAGTTTTGGGCCTGCCAACATTTTCAAAATGATTAATTACTAGTATTATTTTAAAAATTGTATTCGTCAACATACAAATGTTATCAATAAGACCTTTAATCTGCAATATTCACAGTATAAAAACTGTCAAAATAACTGCTTATGCGTCGTTGAGAAGCCAGTTTTCAAATCATAACTACTAAGATTAATGGAGTCATTTATATTTGTCAACTACCGGGTGATGACACGTTATGCTAAAACGATGATACATGATGTTTTAGATTGAAACCCACTAATAGTTTTACGTGACTGTATGCACGCACGTCCCATTGTCACTCTGTCACTGATGAGGGGCCTCCGACCTTCCCTCCTGACCTTGTGCTGTCTGGTCACCACCTGGCTCCGGGGAGAATGTGGCGTGAAGGAGGACACACACACATACCTGACCAAGATTAATGGCACCTCAGATATTCATCATTATTCTCCCTAACAGCAGTCAGATATGGCCGTGGGCCAGGCCTCTGCCACTAAAAATCCACCGAGGTAAAATTATGCGATGTTCACTGCTTAGCAGCAACCTGGCAAGAGTCCCGAAGTACTTTGGAGCCCGTTCAGCCTTTGTTATAAATGGCTAACGGTGCGGCATTACAATTCAAATGGATATTCGTCAGGGTAGATTTCTAAAAAGGTGCCATGGTCACGAACGTAAATAACCAACCTCCAGTCAGTCCACACATTTATAATGCTCCATCATCTCTGCTTGACAGTCAAGTAGCCTTTGTGTTTGCTACGAGCAAGCAGTGGGTCCTCAACCTCTTGTTATCCGTCCTAATTGTCTGGAGATGAGGGTCAATGAAGCTCATACAAAGGGCTGCTGCAGGGAGAGGGAGAGGTGCTTGGACGGGGTGGGGGGTATTGTTGCAGCCGGATAGATAGAGAGGTAATCGTATGGGGGGGATGGAGGGTGGAAGGGAGGGTCTATCTGCCTGCTGCCTCTCCTCATAGGAACATCTGCCTCTGAGACTGCAACAGATGCAGAGGCACAGAGGGAAGGATGGAGGGCGATGGTGGCGGTGGGAGTTGATGCATCCTGCCAGGTTGTTCCACCAGTCACTGTGGTTTTTAAATATTAGTTAACTCCTTTTGCTTTGTTGCTGATATCTTTACTCTAACATCAAACACAAATCGCAAACCTTGTTCCAATCATATTGTATCTACAAGTCTGAAGTTGGAGCTGAAACCGCATTGAAATACATAATTGACTAAATCAGTAAATGAAAAAATAAACAGTCACTCCCTAACAATCAGGTATAAAAAAAGGCTGGCTAACCACAGAGCAGGTAAGAATGCAGAAAATCACAGCTAGTAATTAGAGAGCATTGGGTGTGTACACTTTTGGCACCTTTTCATGCATCGCCAACCAGATTGCTGTAAATTGTCTATAATAGGCTGAGAGTTGTTATTTGTCAAGAAGGTTTGCCATTACACACACGGAACATTTGAATAGAATTCCAATTATTCAACGCTATGTTGCTTCAGATTGGCTCCTGAATGGCTCCACTTACCGTCTGTTGTGTGGCGTTGGGGCGTTCGCAGCCTCTGGTCCAAATATTTACACTAGCAATACTCGACGAACGCGGCCTCATTCGTTCAATCACTCGGACCGGTGTCTGTCTGTGATGCGGTAGCACACCTCGTCTGATAGCCTGCTATTAAATCTGAATGAGCCAATTTTCCTCTTCCAATGAGATTCACCCAATTATCGTTGTGTGTATTGGTTTACCGCCGGACAGCTGCTACTGCTGCTGCTGCTGGGAAATGGATTGTGGTTTGGTAAAGATTGGCTCCAGTTCCTGTTAGATTTGTTTCAATCACATGAGTTTGATTAAAGAACCATAAACAGGCTATATAACGAATGCAGAGTGTGCAGTCGGCTGTTTGCATTAAATGAAAGAGGCAGACATTTTACAACTCACCAAATTGGAAATTTTATGCCTGCCCTTGTTGGAGGCATTATGTTTTCTGGTTGTCCGTCTGTCCGTCCATTCGTCCGGTCCATTCTTGTGAACGCAATATCTCAGCCTTGAGGGAATGTCTTCTAATTTGGCACAAACGTCCACTTGGACTCAAGGATGAACTGATTTGGAATTTGGTGGTCAAAGGTCAAGGTCACTTTGACCTCACAAAAAATGTTTTTGGCCACAACTGAAGAATTCATATGCTAATTATGACAATTTCACACAAATGACTATTAGGATAAAATGATCAAGTGATGTAGGGCTGTCAAGGTTAATGCGATAATTACGCGTTAACGCCACTAATATCTTTAACACATTAACGCAACTTGCAATTTTTCGATTGTAGCAGGCTCAAAGCTTAAAGCCATAGTGAAGATACTGGCGTCCTATGAAACTAGAGAACCTAAGGAATCCATTGGTACCAACCATGTCACACTCTTCTGCCGTCGGTCATTCTAGTTGGGTTTTTTTTTTACAATGTGGAAGATGCCTTCATGGATTGTTTCCGGATCTCTCTCTTCTTTCTATCTCTGTAGTCCTGTATTGTCTTGGAGACATGTTAGATCTCTGGAGAAGGGCTCACAGCTTCAAACAGAAAGTAGACTTTGGTGTCAGAGCTTCTTCAGATGTTTGCCTGTTGTCTCAGGAAGTTTCAGGAAGCAACTCCCTGAGGACCTCACTATAGATACACATAACACAGGTATCCGAGCCACACTTCATACACACAACTCTGTGACATCCGTTCAACAGAGATCAGGCTGTACAGCACAGGTGTAACACACGCAACCTTGTCATTTCTACTTCTGTCGCTGCTTCATGTTTGGTCAAAGAGCAATTTTTCCAATGACCCTGAGCTCAGCTGATGTCAAGAACATATTCAGCGGATGAGTCAGCAGCTGTTTTAGAGCCTGGACGGCTACAAGGATTCATCCTGAGATTTATCAGGGTGATACAATTCCGTGACTTTCCCCTACTTTTTCCCTCCACTCGGTTTCATCATTACTCTCGTCTGTTTCACACAAAAGTCCTGTGAGGATGTGAGGTCTTATCTGCCGCTGGAGTCTGGTGTGGACAGTGATCTGCCAGCAGACCATCGGGCCTCAGTGCTTATCAGCGTGTACCGGTGGCACCGGCCTTGGCTGCTCTTTATCTCTTATCTGTAACGCAGGATGTAGAGCAACACAGACACTGGCCCAACAGCGGCTAAGCAGGATATCAGGAGGAGCACTGCCAGCTAGCAAGCTTACCGTGGAAAAGATATCAGATATTATTATTATTATTATTATTATTATTATTATTAACTGTGCTGCACTCGTTGATGCTGTGTGTTTTTGTTTGCTTGGAAGAGATTTTTGTTCAGCGTGTATGAAAGAGGATTCGAGTTATTTTCAATCTAGGACTTGAAGTTGGCAGTTTTTTGGCATCATGTCAGCTGATTGTCAGTGTCAAAAATGATAAGGTGTTCATGTTTCAGTGTTCATCTTACAATAATATGCTCAGCTTACAACACAAAGCAGTCAATATGTCAACACTACAAAAAACGACGCCCTAAAAAAAGCACTGTGTGACACATTCTCAACAAAAAATGTAATAATATGAGCTTTACAAAGGTAGTATTTGCTGCAGGGTACTTTGGATTGGATTGCACAGGTGTTCATGATATGTGTGCCCAAAACACTGTTGAGGTTTACCTATCTCCAGGTGGCAGAGAGTGATTCTCTCTAATACACACTCAGCTGGCCAAGGACATATCCACCAGTTAAATCCAAAATAAAAATATTAAAACTCACATTTAGTGTATATTAGAATGCTAGAAAAGTTTGTAACACAGTGAAGAAGATTGCACATAGACAGCACTTTCTGTTATTGAGTTACTTTTTTGTTGTGAACACACAATAGAGAGCTGCTCCCAGTGACCTTGGGGTATATTAAGCTCTACAATAAAGTAAGTGAAATGTTCAACACACAATCCGGCAGCATGATGAGGAAATACTGAGAATTAGTTCTAGATAGCTAGAATTCTATTATTATCATTGAGGGTTAGGCAAACTATTTTCTATATAATGCAAGGCAGGTCAACAGCAACATAAACTACAGCCTCCAAAATGATAATAGAGTTGAATCAACACATCTCCAAAACATTTTTCAACAAAAACGGAACATTTTAAACTCCATGAAGGTTGGATTTATCGCAGGGACTGTTGTATTAGACGGCATTAGTCTTAGCTTGGTGTACCTAATGAACTGATATATACTGAGTATGAATCACAAGTAGTGGTGTTACCATATTTATTCCTTTTACTTACTCTTTGATCACATGCTTTGTGTGTAATGAGTTGCTTTTTTGAGCGTCCTCCCACACCCAGCAGCTTCCCTGGGTGTCCCTGTCAGCCCCCCCGTCGGCTTTGCCAACTTTGACCGCCAAATGTGTTTGTTATGACAGGGATGATTAACACGTGTCAGTGAGCGAAGGCCATGCCAAGGATTTAAACTAAAGCCAGGATGCCAGGGGGGGAGAAAGAAGCCCACTGAACTAGGTTGCATGTTCGAACGCCATCTTGCCTTCTCTTGCCTGTGGCATGTAACCCCCACCACCACCACCACCCCCACCACCACCACCACCATATTGCTGCCTCTGTGACATTATTCTCACTTATAGCGCAGTGATCATCTATCTCCAAGGAATGCAAACAATAAAAGGTGCTGATACAGGCACCGTGTGTTGGTGTGCTGTTTGGGTATGCTTAAACACCCGTCAATAGTGGCGTCATTAATTTATTGATGAGCGAGTGGCAACAGAGAGCCTCGGGGCCAACACGCCCTGTCAGTTGACCTTTCCGGTACTGGTGTGTGAACTTTGATACATTCAGCACATGACTCATTACAGAACCTGCTACAATTCGTGACCTTTTACAAGATAAATGGGAGGTGCCAAATGTCAGTACCAACCTGCGGCGATGTTGTGTGTAGGGCTATGGGTTTTCTATCAACTAAAAAGGGCAAAGGTCTAATTTAGCCTATTTAACAGGGCAAATGCTGATTCGCTACTGTATTGCACCTCAGGGAATACACACAATATAGCTTTCCTGTACACAGTCCGTTCTGCATAGCGACAGTGACTCAAATTGAATCAGAGGTCATGTTTCATGTCAGGGCTGTGGTTTATGACGTGAGTTTGCAAAGCATCTCTTACAGTGAGCTATAAGCATGGACTGTATATAAGAAGTGGATGTAGTCACCGTGACGTCACCCATTGGTTTATGGACTGGAAGTGACACGAGAGGGTGAAGCTAAGTATAACCAAACACTGAATAAGACATTTTTAGGCGACCGAAAAGGTTATAATTAACTTTCATGAACTGAAAACACACTGTGAAAGGCTTAAAGATGAAAACACTGACAACTCCCAGTCCGGATAACACTGTGGTAGCGACCTGTCAATCACAACGTAGCCACGCCCTAAAGCATACCCTGCTTTATGGTCTATTTGACTCTAAATGGGACCATAATTTACTAAAAGAACATCATGCTGTATTGAAGAAGACTTCAAACTAGAGATTGAGACCATAAACTCATGTTTACAATGTTTACTGAGGTAATAAATCAAGTGAGAAGTAGGCTCATTTTCTCATAGCCTTCTATACAATCAGACTTATTTTTGCAACCAGAGGAGTCGCCCCCTGCTGGCTACTAGAAAGAATGCAAGTTTAAGTCACTTCCTCATTGGCTTCACTTTTCAGACCCGGAGGTTGCCCACTGGTTCAAACACCATTAACCAGGCCACTCGTCCTTTCATGTAGAGTTCATGTCTCCTTCGTAACTGAAGAAGTTTAATAGGTAACATCAATATCAGGTCAGACATATCCCTTGGATTCACCTGGCTAGTCTGTTTCTTGGAAAGAACAGAATGTCCTGACATTTTAAAGAGCCAGTGTATTTAAAACCTGGATAGAGGAGTTTGCTATTAGCCAGTTATTAATGTACTGCACAGAAATGCTATAGCTTTATTGCCTTTCAGTGTGTTTATGGGAAGCTCTATAAGCTGTCCTGCATTAACCCAGGGCTCCATCTTTAGTGCCGGGCTGCCAAAAGAAAACATGCTTTCCTTTTTGAGTCAAACCTGGCCAGCCAGCTTAGCCAAGAAAAACAGGACTCATCAGCTTGCAACTGAGAATGCTCTCCAAGTTCAACTTCTTTCATTCTTCCAAACAGCAGGGTTTGTGTTGCAAATCCGAGTGTGTGTTCTCAAAGTCGAAACATAATGATCCCAGATTTACATGATCAAATCCATCCATGATCACCCATCGCGGAGTTCCTGATACAGGATTAAATTTAGTGCAGCCCTGAGGGCACAAACGTCTCTGTAAGCCCTTCCGAGTCCCACAAAAACAATATTGCTGATCCTCCAGACCTCACACGCCCACACAATGCACCACTGAGCCACAGAGGAAGAGTGTTGGATGTAACCGCAGCACTTTTTGCTATGGGATAGATTAGTGTACGCACAATTAAAATGGGTCAGTCCGCCAGGCAATGCCAGCAAGGTATTTTTATTGTTGGGAGTATCCCATTGGATTAGCCCCCCCTGTTATATCCTCCCTGATACATTCTTTTGCTGCAGAATGAAAGGCCAGACTGGGTAGGGAATAAAACTCTCGCTTTGATGGTGCTGCATTTTAATGGCCTATTAACTCGGCTAATCATGGAAAAATAAAGGAACTTCTGACAGGAACGCGTGGTAGCACGGAGGGTGCTGAGTAAGGATATGGGTGGTGTTGGAGATTCAGCATTAAGAATAGACTTTTTGCTGCACTGTGTGTTCATGCCCACCTGCACTTGTACACGTGGCTGCTGCCACTTGTGTGTTAATCACGGTATAGGGGAGGGAGTCATTACAGCTAATACCTATAAAAGTCCTATTCATGCCGCCTCCCTGCTCAGAGTGCCCTCATGTGATAAACCTGTGGCTTATCGTCGCCTCGAAAACATAAAGCCCTCATCGCTCTGACAAGGGCTTTTAAAAAGGAGCTGAGGGGAGCAGAGGCCTGAATCAAGTCGCTTCACAAATAATCTGTCGCCGGAGGGCTGCGGCTGTCAGCGGCACTCTGTCAGGCGGTTGACGCGAGGGAATGAGAAAGTGAAAGATGGGAAGGCGCGAGTGGAGGTCCGCGGCCGCCCGTTCCCTTAATTCCGCCATTTGAATGCAAAGCCGTCATTGATCTGATTGCCGGTGTGCAGCTACAACGCCAAAGTGAGATTCACCGCCTTCTCGGCCTGACAGGGAGTCGCGAATGAAGCGGCACACACACCGTGCACGCTTACCGTCTGACTCAGTTACTGATGTTTACCATGCTGTTTCACATTGTTTTAGTGGTCGTGTAGCCCCATCCTGAATCTTTAGTGTTAGAAATTGAGAACCTTTTGTTGAAATGTACAAATGACTTCATGTTAACACCAGTGTTTCCAATCACATCAATGTTTCCAGTGGCATCTCCACAGTGCACTCTACTGGTTTTATCCTTTGTCACACCTACATTACAGAGCTTTCAAGATCCTCCATTATTTATTAATATAAATATCAATAGTATATTCCCAGTTACCTGTTATATACGCTGAAAACTATGTATGTGGGATGAAAAATAAATACCACTGTGTTTAACCCTAGCATTACTAAGAAACGGCTGTCTGAATCTCTCTGAAGGCCTTCAAGGTAGTATGTGTGACATTACTTTTCTCACATTGAGTCCCACCCGCTTCACTCGAATCAGTGAGAAGAGCACAGACAAAACACAAATACAGAAATCTCCCATGTGAAATAACCAATATATGGCTGATAATACGTGTATTTATGCAAGACCAATTGGGTGCCTTTAAAAAAAACAGTCTAGGCTGGTTAAAATCCACCTCCGTCCATCATGTAATGGAGTCATATTGTGTAGGAGGATATGACTTTTCAGCTCTGGGCCTGATGTTGTCCTTTTTCACAATGGGTAGGGGCTTCCTATACTTCACACTAAATAAAGGTTATCCATCATGACATCCTGTTCAGAAAAGCTGTCGTTCACTGTCAGCGTCTGTCAAACAGACGTGTTCCGTTTAAAGCCTTTCTGACAGCAAATGTGTCTTCTGCTCTCCTCCTAACCAGCCCTCCATGCCTCCTCACACTAAAACCAAACGCTGTGTGGGGGTGTGAGATGGGATACAGACCCTATTGGACTCCTAATCAGAGGAGGATGCTGAGTTAGCACATTGTTGATACTCGGTAACTGGAGGTGGTGTTGATGCTCCCTCCTCCCAAACCCCTCCAGTCTCTCTCAGACAGATCCAATACCCCTGGGACCGCACTCTCGCCACTGGTTCTACTGGTTCATTGAACACCTAATCTGTAGCGCCTATGCTAACTGCCCTGAAGAGGAAATAATACAAGAAGAAAAATCAGAGCTCAGCAATTCTACTGCAGCCTATACTGTTGCTTTTTGCTTTGAAGTCATTATTTTTACTATCTATCTTGGTATAATTTCTCATTCAATCCAAATGGAACATCCGAGGACTGTAAACTTAAACCCCATCCCTGATGGTATTTAATTGAATAAGAAATTGCAACACATCAAATTCCGCGTTGCAATTTTTCAAATTAAGAAACGCATGATTACAAACTCCCAAGTTGAACGCAAGAACTCTATCAAGAGGCCAACTAGTGTCGGGAAGCGTAACTGACATGTACTTATTTTTTACTGCTTACTAGAACCGGGGGGGACGCTAGTTATTGCCGCGCTTATATTTCAGAGCTCCTTGGCGATGTAATGAGCGTGGCCGTACGCCGAGAGTGAAATCCGTGGAGTGCTGAGATCTGCCGTGGAATGTACAGAGGCAGGCAGAGGCGTATTGGTCTGGAGGGCTGCTGACAGACAGATTGATGTAGTGCTCGCTCCTTTGAGGCATGATGAATGACTTTCTGTGTTGTTTAGAGAGTTGCCAGCTTCCCCCCTCCAGCGGGGAGAAACTTTGGCCCGAGAGAGTGGAATACGACTGGTGGTGGTGGCGAAAAGCGGAAGAGCGGCGGCACAAGGCGGCCTTGGAGACGTTTCAGGTTGCACTTACAGTATGGCGATGTTATGAAACCCTCAGCTTAACATAACAGTGGACTCATAGAAACTCGAGGCAAGGAATGGAAACTTCCCTTCTCTTGTGTTTAACGCGTCCACAAGCATTGAATGAGTCTTATCTCGTATGTTATTCCAAGTTACACTTGTTGGCTGAGACGCAACCTCTTTGATCCACAGGGATAGTTTGTCTCTATTGTACAATACACCCACTTACAGACGGAGAGGAGTTCAGCATGTGGAGGTGAAGATTGTCACAGCGCCCGAAGCAAAGGGTGCTCTTTTTCTTGAGGTGGCAAACTGTTGTTTTCTTTCTGTGTTTCTCTCTTAAGCTTAACTAAACGTAACTGGTCTGACTGGTACTAGGCTGACAGCGGTAGTTGGTGTTACCGGTGTTACACGGTGGTCGGGCATACACCGATTACATTACTTGCCCACCGATCCCAATGTTATTTAGCATTTTTTTTTACATAAATAAAACCCATTAAGTTAATTTTCACGTATCAGCGCTGTGTTATTAATACATAGTTGGACGACGGACACTACACACAGAGCAGCAGGAGTCGGATTTCACACACACGGGATGAGAAAGAGGTGACAGACGATGGCGGAGGATTTGGTGTCGAAGAAAAAAGCAAAAGCGCCTATTTGGCAATATTTAAGGGAACCATAACGTTAATGAGGCGATCGCTGCGAGGATTACGGAGCGGTCAAAGCTGAGCAGCGCTGGGTGGAAACCTGCGGCTCCCGCAGCGAAAGCTTGACTGGAGAGGCCCGACACACAGCCATCCGACGGTGAAGATCAAAGTAAGCGCGCTACACATATTGACCGTCATCGTTTCTTGTAAAATGTCCGGTGTAATCGGTAACAGCGGTGTTGTCACAAGTTAATTGACCGGTGGGAAAATGTCCTCACCGTCACATCCCTATCTGGTACATGTAGCTTTACCCATCAGCAGCTGACAGGCAGCATGCCATGTCTTTATTCGTTAGTGGTCAAACTCAACCACAGCTCCTCTAGTACCACCCTGCAGCATTCTGTTTGGCTCTCTGTGTAACTACACATCTACGTCTTCGCTGCTTCCTTATACATTTTGATGACCTCTTATACCCAGACTCAGTGGGTGGTTTTTGATTATCCATGCAGCGCTTTTAATATGCAAACATTACACGAAAGCAACACGGAGAGCAGATTATGATTCAAGGGACCTCGTCTCAGACAGATGCCGAGGAACCCTGTGATGTTGGGGTTGATTAACGGCATGGATTGGCGTGCTCCTGCTGTTGCCTATGTAGGTCAGACAAATTAAATGTGGAGCTTTTCACTTAGACGTAGCAGTGCTTTAACAGCATGTAGCATGTCAACAGTAAAGTGCATGTCAAGGAGTCTTGACATGACTCTGTTATGTGAATATGACTGTTCCATACATGCTAAATACTAGTCTGGCTATTCTGGAAGATAAAGTGCCTTTGATGAGATTTGTAATAGCCATCAGAGCAATTTGTGCACGTTGCCTGTGGCGATAATCTTGTTTTATTGTCCGAGTTTGTTGTGTTCTCCGCGAATCTCTTTGGCCCTCCTCTCTTTAGCCGCCGTTGCCTGAGGCCAGGCTGGTGTAGAACCAGCACATTAGGGCCCCGTGTCATCAAGGAGATGGATGGACAGTGGCTGTTGAGGTTGGCTCTCCGATAGCGCCGCAGCTTCACAGGCGGCTCTTTCAACGGGGGAGACGCGCCAGCAGCAGGGGAGGATGGATGGGGTTGGATGAAGGGGGAGAGTCTGGATTAATGAGGGGCGTCTGGTGACTGATGGGACGACATCAGTAGACGGCTGTTTCAATTTCAGCCTCCCACTCTACATCCTGTCTATGTTATTCATCAGGGCAGGACTACAGAAAACTCCTCTACTCAAACCACCCATCACGCTTTTTGGGTTCTTCTCTTGTTTCCTGTCTTTCTCCCCACGTGACCTCTTGACCTTTCATCAGTTAAATTCGTACTTTAACAACCGTCTTAACATGTCAAAAACCAGCTTTGTTTTGCTCTTTTCTATTAAGCCGCGAGCACGAGCGCGAGCTGTCGGTTTTTCATCGCTGTCAGGATGAAGTGTAAGCAAGACACGAGTGCCTCCCACTCCAGCTAACCAGTCCCGTGACGCTGGGTCGTAAATTGTGGCCCTACGTTCCCTCCGGGTCCACCTCGTTGCCCTCTCTCTCCTTTCCTCATCCTCTCCAAACCTCCCCAGTGGGACCATTATAATCAGTACGGTGGTGTGTGTGTGTGCCTGTATCGGAGCTCGCTGCCTCCACACTGATCTCTCAAGTGGAGGGGAGAGGAGAAACCGCGAGGAGGAGATGAGCTATGAGGAGAGGAGATGTGAGGAGAGGGGGGAAGGGACACAAGGAGCACATTAACTATTTATGGGTCTACTCCCATGGCTAATGGGAATTACATCTGTTTTAATTATTGATGGCCTAACCGGCTGTCTTTATAAGCATCTCCTCTGGGAACTCCAACTGCCTGACAGATGTATTCAATTGTTGTTGTTGTTGTTTATGTATGATACCGAAGCACATGTGGACTGGTCCGACGCACTCCACTAATAATATTTGGTCTCTGAGTACATTTTTCTTTCCTCCTGATTCATGAGCATGACTTAATTTAATTCAGCATTTTATTATTTAAGGGAATTCTGGAGAAAGACATAGTGAGATGAAATATTAGGTGGGTTTTCCATTACCATTGGTGCCTTTTGTGAGTCCTGCCTGGGGCTTGTGTGGAAGGGGAAGTCTTCAAGGGAACTGTACTGGTTTTTACAGGCAAAATATGACCATTGGCAGATGTTAGAAACTGGAAATAGCACACCGTCTAGAAGGATAAATCTTTGGGAAACGAACCAGTGCACCTGCGTGGATGGGAGAAGAATATCTATGTTAGCCTTTTTCCTTAAACAGAAAGTCTTTATCTTTCAAGGGAACAGATTTTTATGTTAGCTGAAACTTGGCCGGCTTGAGTTTCTGCGTTTTTCTCTTGCCAGTCATCTCTCGAGTCTTTCTGTACTCAGATTCGTTGCCAACTGGCCCTCAGTCAGCTTCATTGTGAGAAGGTATTGGTGTAGCAGATGGCACTGGAAAAAGCCCGAGGTATCTTCGGAAAACAGAGGTCCTGGCTCCGCTGCAAGTCGGAGGGAGATTATTTTCACTCGAGATGAACTCCGGTTTGTGTGTGCGCGCTAGCTTGTACTTGCGTGTCGGTGTGAAGGGTCTTGTGTGTGTCAGGATGTGTACAACCGATGCATCCTCAAGTCCCTGTATTTATAGATGGAGTTGCTCTGAATGAGTGATCTCTCGTTCTACGTTTCTTCTAATGGGCCCTCAGAGAGTTGCTATTGAAAGGCAGGAGAAGACACAGGCAGGCCGGTCTCAGCCAGTTATCAGCACCTGCCTTCTGCTAGCCATCATTAACGTCACCACCAGACATTTATCACCTGCCGTTGAGCTGGACTTCTGTGATCAATGTCTGGATCTAATCAAAGACACAAAAGGCATGATTTTTGCACATTAAACTTTATTAACCTGCATATTAGGATGTCCTGAGCTGTCCGTGCTCAAATGTGCTGATGCATGATACGCTGAGGTGGCGCTTTCTTTCTTATTGCCAAAAGATGTAGACGTCCTTAAGGATCTCCTCGCTGAATTACGGTCTGGCCCTTTTTTTCTAGACGAGCCGCGCTGATTAATGGGTCCTATTAAACCCCGTCTGCTGGACGTGAGAAGGCGGAGGCGACGATGAGTAGCGGGGACGGGCAAGGGCTCGTCCTCCCTCTGATGGATGGTCTCAGAAATGGTCCTTACCGCCTGTGTCATACAGCATCTGGAGATGTATTGATGTGCTAAAGTGGGGGGGAGCCAGCACTGTCTGTTACAGCAGGTTGCACCAAGAAGTGAGAGGATAGGATAGGATAGACAGCGTGTCAAAGTCGAGAAAGGAATATCTGAAATCCAGGTGCACCGAACGGCAAACGGAATGATGGAGGAGACGGAACGACAGCCGGGCAGCGAACAAGTATGTTAACGAACCGAGTGACAAATACTAATCGGGTGATGAGTGGATCTAAATGAAGAGAAGTGGACCAGTAGCTCTTACCGAGGTGTTATCTTCCTAACAGTGTATTATCGTCCTCATTAGAGCATGTCCCATGGTTAATTATTGATCAGCTATGCAGAGATAAGTCACTCACCAAAGGCCTCAAGCTGGGCTTTGAGGCTCCACACTTGTCCCTGCTGGGCACTGACACACACCACACACACACACACACACACACACGGATAAAAACTGCTAATCATTGTTTACTCTCACACCAGCATGTGTCAGTCCCAGTGTTAATGTAAATTTAACAGGCTCGCTGAGAATCCCTGACTACTGTTTAGTTTAATAGAATGCTAAACTCCAGAGACCGTGTGCTTTATTAGCACACTAACGGCTGCTGATGTCAAAATTGTGTTGGAAGTGCTATAATGGAATGACGCTTGACTCAATATCTGGTTCTGCTGACAAAGGAAAAAGGAAATTTCGCTGCTCTCTTTGATATTTTTTTTAACCCCGTTGTTGACATTATGTGCCCAGTAGCCATCTATCAGCAGACAATAGTAGATGACCTGTGTTCGGGTCCCATGTTTGTGTTTTAGTGAATTATCACGGGGATTGCCTGCAGTACGTCCTGCAATTGTCAGTGTTGAATTCTCCCATGGGTCATTTTACAGCCCAGTGTTATGAGATGGTGTAACGTCTAAAAGTGTGTCTGGTGGGGGCACGGAGCTCAAAGCATGGGACTTTTGCGGGATATCATTGTACCTTATCTGTGCGCTATGACTTGTGATTAAAGGATAATATTAGGAGCATTTCAAGCAAAAACGGCATTCTTATCACTGGGAACTATTTGATCAAAACGACGTGGAGAGCCGGCACATTTTCACATCCAGCTCGATGAATTAAAGGTGTATTTCGACCAAATTGTTGGAACAATGGAAAGACTAACCAAGACAGTTTTCGTGAATTTTATTTTGTTTCTGTCGAGTTTGAATGAAGTGTGCTTTACAATGCTCTGGCGCTCGAACACATCTCAAAGCTGAAACTACGGGGGGTGCGGCGTTGCGCACACACACACCTGCGCCGATGGAAAAGAGACGAACTGGGTCATTTCAGGTAATTTCGTATTCCGATAATGATATCCATCACGATATAGCATGTTTTCTGGTAATTAAATAGATAGTCTATATGAAATAACCACATGGTAAAGCCTATTTTTGTATACTCCTATGTGAATTAAATACTTGACAAATGAAAAGTGGAGTATTTTCTCATTTTAAGAACTTCAGTGCAAAATGAACATAATGGTTATAAGTGAAATTATAGAGAAAAAAGAAATAGCCTATATCGCAATAGAAACGATATAGAAAACTATATACGATACACATTTTTATATATATCGTCATATTGCCCAGCCCTATGCCACACACGTTTTACCGGCGCTACTACCAGGCGGCGCCTGTAATGGTAAAAACAAGGGAAAATATATGTTTTAAGACAAGATGATAGTCGTATAAACTATTATATTTTTTTTTTTAGAATTTAATGACTATTTGAAAATTAAAAAATCCTGACCCATCCCTAGAAAATATACGCTTAAAACTAGGAATGCATCAATCCTACTCTTTCTGTATATGATATATGCAGATAACATGAGGACAGAGATTGCTGTGGCACTAAAAACTGAAATCCTTACTGAAACCACTGAATTTTATAATGCCATTGACAGAGAAACTGTATTTAATGTGAATTGATCATCATGTCTAGCCGAAGTCTGATCCGCTTAATAATGTCAGTATTGGGACAGATAGCGATCCAGCCGATCAGATCGGTGCATCCCTTCTGAAAAGAAAGCTCCAGTATTGATTGTGGCACCTGCTTTAGATTGTCAGGAATCCACATCGCTGTGGAAATACCACTCACAAGCAGTCTCAGACCTGCCTGTGGTGGTGTGTTTGTACAGTCGTACAGTAACGGTATGACCAGGTCAGGGTCTCTCGGCCCATTAGCTCTCCCCTCTTAGTGGGACAGGCCGGTAACAAGATCTGGAACATGATGAATCCGACTATTCCCGAGGTCATTTACTCCGGCTTTGTTCCCTGCTTTCCGTTCCCTGTGCATACACTGGATTGTCATCACTCTACATTTGACAAATAGACATTTCGTTTCTGGTTTTACGGCATCTTGATTGCACTCGAGAGCAGTCTCAAGGTTATATGCACCTTTCAACGGATCCTTGTCCTTTGTAGTACAACGGAGGCAGAGCCTTTTTATTAGTGCTTGATAAATGCGCATGCTGTCGGACATAGTGAATGAAAAGGATGAGGCTCGGCCTGAATATGCCATGTTCTATTCTAAAGAACACTTTTTTGGTTTGTATTGTAATGAAGCAGCTTCTCAATAAGCTGCTGCAGACGTTGTGGAGATATATAAAGCGGTGTTCTGTCTCCTCCGGAGGAAACAAAGGGAACACTTGCTTGGTAAGTTGTGATATAATTGAGTGTGCAGTCATTGATTTTCTTGTCTCTCCTCTCTCGCAGGTAAGTGGATGTGTTTTGCCGCGAGGGGTCCGAGGGGCTGCGGGGTGGTAAGTGCGGAATCATTTTGAACGCCGAGTCATTTTTCAACACAGGACAGGGTCCCACTCCTCTTTATACCCAGACACAGCGAATGGACTGCTGCTCGGCTAGACACCATAGATTATTTTCGCTTCCTTCTCTCCAACTTCAGTGTCCTCTTGCAGCATAACATAAGCAGATATCTGTTAAGGTGAAATATGTATAATTGATTAAGGGGCCTTCGCTGTATCTGAAGTCAATCAAATACAAGCAGCTAATGGATTTTGCTGCTTGTCAGTAGCATATGTCAATGTTCATATCATACCAATAATGAAGGAGCAGTGTGTGGAGCTGTAGCTTGTATTGCCTGAAGGAGGGCAATACTGACTTTTCTCTTAACTTGCAGTCGATAGCAAAGCACCTGCATCGCAATAAAGACTCCCCTTGGCACATTTAGGAAGCGTCTTCTTTATTGAACAATAATATGACTTACATGCATTAAAAATGTATGTTTTATATTCAATAAAGTGGCTTCGCTGCTCCCCTTCACAATACTTAAAAGACTGCAATTACTCCCTCTCTCTAGCTCTCTCGGGATTAACCCCTGCCCGCTAAGAAACACTCTTAAAGCCCCAAACCGGAAAGCTGAACAAAGCTAATGACTGTGCAGCCGGTGTCTCTCTCGCTCCGTGAGTGACACGGAGATAAAGCGCACCGCAAAGTGAAAGTGAAATAATTGTTTAACAGACAAACCTGACAAGCAAGACAAAGGCAGAAGTGGGCCAAGTAAGACCTCTTCCCTTTTTGATTATGCAAAGCAGCTCTCCCTCCATCCATCCTGTCTGTCTCACAGTGCATTGTGGGTAGTCATTACTGTAGATCAGTCTCAGTGATTGGCCGGAGACATACGCTTTTGTCAGATTGGATTTGTCCGTTCAGCGACAGGCATGTGGGTATCTGTGCCAGCGAAGGTAATGATGGTGTGTTTGTACAGTAGCTGACAGCTGGACAGCTCCATCTACTTTATTCACAACAACACCTGATTGTGCTCAACCCATGTGTCTTAATATAGACTTTATGAGCCATCACCTGAACACTGTGCTCTGCAGCACCGTGCAAGAAGCGGCTTTATGAGCTGCAGTCATTTAACGATACTAGCTTGTGCCGGCAATCATTAGCAGGTGACCATTATGCAGCTTTAGTGTGGATCAAAGACCAGACCAGTAATGAGGAGATTACAGCAAAATGCAACAGACGAAATGTGCCTCTGATCATAGACCGAGCAGATATTCTTTGATTGCAGAATCGGTGTTCGGGTGAACGCACATAGATGGAACAAAAAAGTCCAAGAACGAAGCCAAGATCGCACAAAACGAGTTGTTTATTCAGTAGAAAATCCACTGCTGCCCTCTCTAGAGACTTTACAGCGTAGGTAGGATAGACAAAAGGCAAAGCCACGCTGCAGGTAGAGGCCGACAAGGTGAGGAGAGCGTGATGAAAAACACACATGTCCTGCAATTCTAAAAAGGTCACACTGTGGACGCATCTCCACATGTGCGTGGCCCTGCATCTGTTAGGCTCAGCTCGCCTCCTCGCCGTCATGAAGACAAAAAACTCCATATCCAAATGTTTAAATGCTTCAATACACGTTAGATCAGTGGTTCCCAACCGATCTTTTATTTTTAAAAGCCCCCCTACTTACACTCACCGGCCACTTTATTAGGTACAATGTGTACCTAATAAAGTGTCCGGTGCTAGTACCGGGTGGTCTTCTGCTGCTGTAGCCCATCTGCTTCAAGGTTGAACATATTGTGTGTTCAGAGATGGTATTCTGCATACCTTGGTTGTAACGAGTGGTTATTTGAGTTACTGTTGCCTTTCTATCATCTCCAACCATTCTGCCCATTCTCCTCTGACCTCTGACATCAACAAGGCATTTCCGTCCACACAACTGCCGCTCACTGGATATTTTCTCTTGTTCGGACCATTCTCTGTAAACCCTAGAGATGGTTGTGCGTGAAAATCCCAGTAGATCAGCAGTTTTTGAAATACTCAGACCAGCCCGTCTGGCACCAACAACCATGCCACGTTCAAAGTCACTTAAATCCCCTTTCTTCCCCATTCTGAT